>JAJIBD010027987.1:0-126666 GCA_021461705.1 Cryptotis parvus
TTTTTTTTTTTTTAATTTTTTATTTTTAAAATTACAAAGATATACAATTAAAAATTTCATATTTGGGTTTTGGTCATACAGTGTTCCAGCACCCATCCGCCACCGGTGCCCATCTCCCACCACCAACATCCCCGGTTCCCTCCCCCCTCCCAAGCCCTGCTCCATGGCAGGTTCTATATTTCTTTCCTTTTCTCTCTCTTTCTCTTTTCCTTCACTTCCAGACTATGGATTACAGAACATACATTAAAGGGTTGTCATGTGTATCTTTTGCCTCTATTTAATGCTCAGTTCTAGGTTGGCATTAGTACCCTGAACAATTGTTAGCACACTGTTCCATTTTCTGTCTTACCTAGCCTCTGACTCCCACATGTTTGTGATAATTTCCACCTTTGACCAGACCTCCTGATATATGTTTCACTTGACCTTGGATATTGGTATCTTTATATGTACATGTATATTTATGTTATGCAGATAAATGCAGTCATTCTGTGTCTGTCTCTTTCTGGCTAATTTCGCTCAACATAATCTTCTCCATGTCCATCCATTTATAGGCGAATTTTATAACTTCATTTTTCCTAATAGCTGCATAGCATTCCATCGTGTAGATGTACCAAAGCTTCTTTATCCAGTCATCGATTTTCAGGCACTCTGGTTGCTTCCAGATTCTGGCTATTGTGAATAATGCTGCTATGAACATAAAAGTAGGGATGGTGTTTCCTCTGCGTATTTTTGGCTTCCCAGAGTATATTCCCAGGAGTGGTATGGCTGGGTCAAATGGGAGTTCAATTTCTAGTCTTTGGAGGAATGTCCATATTGTTTTCCAGAAAGGCTGTACCAGCCAGCATTCCCACCAACAATGGATGAGTGTCCCCTTTTCCCCACATCCACTCCAGCACTTGTTGTTCTTGCTCTTTTTAAATATGTGCCAGTCTCTGTGGTGTAAAGTGGTATCTCATTGTTGTTTTGATTTGCATCTCTCTGATGATTAGTGATGATGAGCATTTTTTCATGTTTTTTGGCCATTCGAATTTCTTCCTTGCTGAAGTTTCTGTTCATTTCTTCTCCCCATTTTTTGATGGGGTTGTTTGTTTTCTTCTTGTAAAGTTCTACCAGTGCCTGATATATCCTGGATATTAACCCCTTATCAGATGGGTATTGGGTGAATATTCTTTCCCCATTCTGTGGACTGCTTTTTGTATCTTAGTCACTGTTTCTTTTGAGGTGCAGAAGCTTTTTAGTCTCAGGTAGTCCCATATGTTTATTTTTTCTTCTAGTTGCTTTGTTAGTGATGTTTCACCTTTGAAGATGCCTTTAGCTTCAATGTCATGGAGGGTTTTTCCTATATTTTCTTCAATGTACTTTATGGATTCAAGTCTGATATTCAGATCTCTAATCCATTTTGATCTGATTTTTTGTGCATGGTGTTAGACACAGGTCCAAATTCATTTTTTTACATGTCTCTGCCCAGTTTTCCCAACACCACTTATTGAAGAGGCTTTCCTTACTTCATTTTGGACTCGTTGCACCTTTATCAAAGATTAAATGATCATATGTTTGAGGTTGGGTGTCAGGATACTCAATTCTATTCCATAGGTCCACAGGTCTGTTTTTATTCCAATACCATGCTGTTTTAATTACTACTGCCTTGTAGTACAGTTTGAAGTTGGGAAAGGTGATGCCTCCCATCTTCTTTTTCCCGAGGATTGCTTTAGCTATCCTTGGGGGTTTATTGTTCCATACAAATTTCAGGAGCGTTTGGTCAATTTATTTGAAGAATATCATCGGTATCCTCATAGGGACTGCATTGAATCTGTACAGAGCTCTAGGGAGTATTACCATTTTGACAATGTTGATTCTCCCCATCCATGAGCAGGGAATATGTTTCCATTTCCTTGTGTCCTCTTTTATCTCTTGGAGCAGTGTCTTGTAGTTTTTCTTTGTACAGGTCCTTTACACACTTGGGTAAGTTGATTCCTAGGTATTTGATTTTCTGTGGCACAATTGTGAATGGAATTGTTTCCTTAATATCCCTTTCTTCTCTTTCAGTTATTTGTATATAGGAAAGCAACCGACTTTTTGGTGTTGATTTTGTAAACTGCTACTTTACTATATGCATCTATTGTTTCTAGGAGTTTTTGGTAGAGAGTTTAGGGTTCTCTAGGTATAATATCATGTCATCTGCAAATAATGATAGCTTCACTTCTTCCTTGCCTATCTGGATGCCCCTTGATGTCCTTTTTCTTCTCTGATTGCTATGGCAAGTACTTCCAGTACTATATTGAATAAAAGGGGTGAGAGTGGGCAACCTTGTCTTGTCCCTGATCTCAGGGGGAAGGCTTTCAACGTTTCCCCATTGAGAATGATGCTCGCTGTGGGCTTTTGGTAGATGGCTGTAACTCTCTTGAGGAAACTCCCTTCAATTCCCATATTCTGGAGGGTTTTAATCATGAACGGGTGCTGGATCTTACAAATGCTTTCTCTGAGTCTGTTGATAGGATCATATGGTTTTTATTTTTTCTTTTATTGATATGATGTATTATGTTGATTGACTTGCGAATGTTGAACCATCCTTGCATTCCCCGGGATGAATCCTACTTGGTCATGATGTATAATCTTCTTGATGAGTCTTTGGATTCTGTTTGCTAGTATTTTGTTGAAGATCTTAGCATCCGTGTTCATCAGGGATATTGGTCTGTAGTTTTCTTTCTTTGTGTTGTCCCTCCCTGCTTTGGGTATCAGGGTGATATGTGCCTCATAGAAGCTGTTTGGTAGTGTTTTTTGTTTCTTCTATTTCCTGGAAGAGGTTGAAAAGGACTGGCAGTAGGTCCTCCTTAAAGGTTTGGTAGAGTTCACTAGTGAATCCGTCTGGACCAGAACAAACACAGACTCAAAATCAAAGCATGGAAGACCATTCTCCATGCAAACAACTCCTCCAAAAAGGCTGGTGTGCCCATATTAGTATCAGATAATATAGACTTCAGGCTGAAAAAGGTTAGAAGGGACAACGAAGGCCATTTCTTATTACTTAAGGGTATGTACACCAGGAAGAAATTACACTACTAAACATATATGCACCCAACGAGGGCCAGCAAAATATATAAAACAACTGCTAAGAGACCTCAAAGAAGACATTAACAGTAGCACAATAATAGTTGGAGACTTCCAACACTTCTCTATCAACGATGGATAGATCAACAAGACTGAAACTCACCAAGGAAATATTGGCCCTCAAGGAAGAAATGGAAGAAAGAGAGCTAGTGGATATATACAGGGCTTTTCATGCCAAAAAAGCTGAATACACATTTTTCTCTAGTGCACATGGAACATTCTCCAAGATAGACCACATGCTGAGCCACAAAGCATACCTCAATAAAATTAAAAAGATAGAAATTGTGTCAGCTATCTTTTCAGACCATGATGCACTGAAAATGGAAGTTAACCGTACACAGAAACAGGGAGTCAAACCAAACACCTGGAAACTGAACAGCTCACTCCTGAACAACAAATGGGTCATAGAAGAAATCAAACAGGAAATCCAAAGATTTCTGGAAACAAATGAAAATGAAGACACCAACTATAAGAACTTTTGGGACACGGCAAAAGCCGTGTTAAGAGGGAAGTTTATAGCTCTGCAATCATACATCAGGAAACAAGAAAGGGCCTACATAAATAACCTGACTACACAGCTGAAGACATTAGAAAAGACCAACAAAAGGAGCCCAACCCAGGCAGAAAAAAAAGGAAATAAAACTTAGAGAGGAAATCAATGAGTTGGAAACCAAAAAAAAATCCAAAAGATTAATGAAACCAAGAGCTGGTTTTATGAAAAGTTAAACAAGATTGACAAACCATTGTCAAGACTTGTAAGGACAGGGAAAGAGAGAATCCAAATAAACAGAATCAGAAATAAAAAGGTGACATCACAACAGAAACCACCGAAATCCAAAAGATCATCAGAGATTACTTTGAGAGCCTGTATGCCGTGAAACATGAGAATCTAGAAGAAATGGATAAATTCCTGAAGTCCTATAACCTCCCACAGCTGAAACAAGAAGACCTCCAATACCTGAATAAGCCTATCACCTTTGAGGAAATAGAAACAGTAATTAAAAGTCTGTCCAAACACATTTTTTGTCTTTTTTTGAGTCACACCCAATGATTCTCAGGGGATTACCCCTGACACTGCAGTCAGGAATTTCTCTTGACAGTGGTCAGGGTACCATATAGGATACTGGGGATCAAACCCATATTGGCTGCATGAAAGGGAAAAGCCTTCCCACTTTGATTTTTTTGCTCTAAAAGAGCTACTTTCACCATTTCTTGCAGTACAAGTCTTGCAGTTAATTTCAATACCTTTTTTAAGTCTTCATTTTTGATATATATTTTTTTTTTGCTTTTTGGATCACACCCAGCAATGTTCAGGGGTTTCTCCTGGATCTGCACTCAGGAATTACTCCTGGCGGTGCTCGGGGACCATATGGGATGCCAGGGATCGAACTCCAGGCCGGCACAGGCCGGCCGCATGTAAGGCAAACACCCTACCCGCTGGGCTATTGCTCCAACCCCCATTTTTGATAATATTTTAATGATAAGTTTTCAATGTATGGTAATATTGATTGTATGTTCTAATTTTTTAAATTCATGTGAATATGGTATTCAACTCTCTCTTCTCCCCTATAGAGTGTGTGCTGAGAAATCTTATGATAACTCAATAAAGATTCCTTTTGTTGCACATTTTTCTGTAGAAGGCTTTACATTTTTATGGTAGTTTTTGATAAGTTAACAATGATATATATTTATGTCACATATATTAAGAAATTTGAGTGTTCTATCAGATCCTCGCATTTCTATGGCTAGTTTTCATTCTTAAATTTAGAATGTCTCAGCCATTATTTCTTTGACAGGTCACTGTGTTCCTTTATCCATCTTCTGTCATATCCATTGTTTTTATGCTTCTTCTAATAGAGTCTGATAATTCTCAAGTGGTATTATTTTTCTTAAATCGTATATGTTTTTGCTCTCTCTTTTGGTTCTATATCAAATTCCACTTCAGATATTATCCTTTTTAATGCAAGATTGAATTAGCTGTTACGTTTTCCATGAAAGTCTTATTTTATTCTCTGTGCTTTTCATTACAGTGTATCTGCTTCGATTTTTGTTTAAAGTCCACTTTCTTCAGCAAAGTATTGCCTTTGCTCCTGCATTTCAGCTTTTATACCATTAAGATTTCATTTTGCACCCTTGTTATTTGAACTATATAAAATTTATTGTCAATTCTACTCACCATTTTGTGTCATTGACATTGATTTTTTCAAATTAAATTGCAAGCTATATTCACATACATCGGCAATTGTTTTTCTACATCCACAGTACATTTTCATTCTTTTTTATTCATACTAATCATTTATTTTTAACAAAAGAGCTAATACTGTCATATGTGCTTGTCGGGGCAGCATATTCAGCTGAAGGATTTTTATTCTTATTCTGTCATCAGATTAAATATTTTCTGCATTTTCTTTTCTTTGACTTTTGAATCAGACATCATTTTGTTTTGCACCACCATGGGTCTGTGAGGGAAAGACAGTTCCTTCAATCACTTGCCTGAGTGGAAAGGCTCAGTCTGAATTTCATCTCCTTACCACACTCCCTCTCTGATTTCAAGAAATATTCTCTTCCTGAGTACAGTGATGATGACTCAAACTCCTTTGTTTTTACCCAAACTCAGGTATCTTTTGTCTTTAGTAATTTATTCTGGAGATGATCTTTCCTATTTTCCAGAGATGTAATAAAGAGATCTCAATGTTTTCTAGCTATCCTAGTTTTCCCACTGCTGTCTTGGCCACAGGTAACCTAAGTCTATGGCTGGTGCTGTAGCGTTGGAGCTGGAGTTAGGAGGGAGCTAATGCTGCCCTATTATATCTGCTTTACCATTAGGCCTTTTTATCTAGTTCCAGATACATGTCATAGACACACAAGTGAATGTATTCTTTGCTCCACTCTAAGGGAGCTTGTTGGTTAGCAGATTTGTGCAGTCTCAAAAGTCAGTCACTTCGCTTCTTAGATCACAGTATCTCCTAAGTTACAAGCTTCTTCTATTGGGCTCAGCACCTTGGCTGCTTCTGGTAGCTTGAAATGTGGTGACTGCAGACTCTGGTGGGTGCAGACCAATAAGCAGGGGAGCGCTCTACTTGCCACACCACATCTGACAAAATTGCTGGAGTTCAGGGTCTAGTTTTTTGTACCCAGTTACCCAGTTTGGGGGCAGATAATTGATCTTCCCATCTTAAGGGGAGGAACTTACTGGGGTCCCTGGAAACAGAGTGCTCCAAGGACTGACCTTCCCTTGGAATCCCCAATCCTCTGTGGGAGTTTTGGTTTTGTTTGTTTGTTTTACTTTGCCTATGAAAGCATTGGCGCTTCAACTTCCCTCTCACTTCTGTGAATACCATAGCACTCTGCACACTTAGCTTCCAAAACTATAGGTGATTGGATTGACTGTTCTTTGATGATATACTGATGTGAGTCATGTGTTCTGTTTTGAGAGTGTCTCTTCCTTATGTGTTCTGTTACTTCATGTTTATTCCTCTTTAGTATTTCTTGTCTGATTTAGTGATGAATATCCTTGGCTGTTACTTATACATAAAAAAAAATTTCAAGTGATTGTCTAGGTAGAAAATTTTTTCATTAGAAATTCAGTCTTATAGGGTTTGCCTTATAGATGTGACAATTTTATATTTCTTTAGCTTATTTTAGAATTATATATTTTTAAACTTTTACCATTAAATTATAATGTGCCTTAGTGTGCATTCCTTTGAGTTTGTTTTGTTTGAAGATCTTTGAGTTTCTTGGATCCTGAGGTCTGTTTCCTTCACCAGGCTTGGGAAATTCTTGGTTATCTTCAACTAATATATATATATATATATATATATATATATATATATATATATATATTATACCACCTTGAGATATACAATTGCAAAAATGTTCATAATTGCGCTCCATTATACAGTGTTCCATCACCCATCCCTCTACCCCATTCACATAACACTCCCCACACCCACCCCCAGCCTGCCTCTATCAGGCCACTTTTCTTTCCTTCTTTCTCTCTCTATCTCCATCTCTGTCTCTGTATATCTCTTCTCTCTTCTCTTGCACATTGTGACTTGCCCTACAGATATTTATGGTTTAACATGTAAGTCTCTATGTGTACATTCAATGGTGAGTTATAGTCTGACATTACCATTCTCCATTAGTCACCCCAGTTTGTTACACCTACAATGATCATTACAGTGTATTTACAGTGTATATATGTGCAACATCCTGGGAAGGACCTGGTCCTAAGCTTGATTATTATCTAAGTCAATCTCGTGGCCACAGAGTAGCCCCACGTCTACACCGCTGTGGGTCTGGTCTGTAGCTTATCCGGCTTTGCTGGTTGTGGTGGCTGCCTGCTCATAGCCATGCCTTCTGAGGCATGGAGATCAGAGGAATGGGGTGAAGGGCCCTGATGGAGAGGGTAAGGGCTGACCCCACCTCCATCTGACGAATTCCCGGTGATTTCCACCTCTGGGAGCTGCCAACCTGGACTCGAACTCATCTTGCTCTGTTAATCTGGTCTTGAGGTCAGCATCACTCCAAGGCAGACTCTGATGTGCTGCAGCATCCTGACAGCGAAAATGGTGGCAAATGTGGTGGGCGAATCTCATCCGGCTGCTTCTGAGACCCCCAGAGGTGATGGACCCACTCCCAAAACCCATCTGTCCTCCTGGGGGCCCCCATGGTCAGCCGAGCTAGGGGAAAGCCGAGTTCCAGTTCCCCAGCTGCGTTTGAGGCTCTGCATGCTATGGCTGGTCGCCCCAGAGCAGCTTCTGGGTGGGGCCACAGGCTCAGACAAAATGGAGAGTGGAATCCCCTTATCTTTTTAAATATTCTCTCTACCCTATCTCTGCCTGATGATTCTACTTTCTGCTTTTAGTATACTGTTGCACTACCCTATTACATATTTCTAGTTAAATTATTTGATTATTTAGCTCTATGCTTTCTGTTTAGTACATTTACAAATTTTTTGTTCTCATTTTGTTTTTGTAAAGATGTTAAGATCAGATTTGGAAAGAAAAATCAATGATCGTGATAAAGTCATTGTATTGGCAAGAAGAACAATGAAATGATATTTACCCTGTCTTCCAACTATGGGAAAACTAAAAAGTCTTTTGCTTATCAGTTGATTGGGACAATGAAAATCAACTATTCACTCATCAGATGAAATTCTATATGTTCTGTTTGGATTAGTGATAAATTAATAAGGAGCAAAAAACAATGCTTCATTGTACAATTACCTATATAAAAACTATTAAATTTCCAGGGAGGTGGGTTGGAAAGAGAAAGCACAGCAGATAGGTCTTGTTCTCCACCAACCCACGATCAATCCTCAGCACTACATTTGGTCTCTTGAGCATTGCCAAGAGTGATCCCTAAGCACAGAGCAAGGACTAATCCCTGAACATAACAGGGAAACCGATATAAAGTTCAAACCAAACCAAAGTATAAAACATATTTCCTTAGAGAAGACTTTGCATTCTTTTATAATCATGGTTTATTTTTGCATTATCATAAATTTGCATTTATTGAATATCAGTAGTTGAGAATTACACTTAAAATGTAACATAACATGTTGACAAAATGTATATTTCTATCACACATCCTTCTAATGCCAGCTACTGTGTTTTCAATAACTTAAATCTCTGATGAAAGTTTTTTGTTCCAGCATCAACAATTCCAGAGATATCATCCAGGAAATTTCTTCTCTATATGCTATCGGATTTTTGCATTTTCTCTTTCTATTTCTAGGTAAAAGGTCTTACTAGAGTTCTGTGGTATATCCTTATTGTGCATGAAAGACATTAGAATTATTTCTTATCACTTGTATCACTTGTCTTCCCATTGTTCATTGATTTGCTAGAGCGGGGGCACCAGTAATATCTTCATATGTTCTGTCACATGCTACTGTAGCCCAAGGGCAAATGCTCACTCCAGGAACATGAAGAACCTCAAACCATTCCTTCAGGTCATGGGAATGAGGTCTATAATTGTTACTGGTTTGGGCATATCAAATACAACATGGAAAGCTTGCCAGGCTCTGCTGTGCAGGTGGGATACTCTTGTAGTACCCTCTCATCTCGTGCATTTATTGATAAACAGCAACGGGAAAAATCAGTTTTTCTGCTGGCTGGAGCTCTGACAAGCTGTGGAGTCCGGATGTTAAAAATGGCGGCCCCTCATGGTGTGGGGGCTCCTCTGGCTTCTTACGAGGCTCTGCTGGAATGGCAGGCCAGGGCTAGAACCCACCTTCCCTGCTGGGCACCTCATGATCAGCTGGGCACCGGGAAAGGCTGGTAGCAACTCTACCCCATGTCTCTGAGTCTCTGGATCATTATTTCTTAGATGTTATTTAGTATTGTGCTCTTAAGATTGAAGTTTTGTGAAAAAAAAAACAAATTTTATAATGGTAAACTTTATAATAAAACTTAAGAACTTTTAATATAACTTTGTAACAAAATGCTTATAATGTGAAATTTCATTAACAAAAACTTCAGAAGTATATATGGTAGGGCTTAGGCATTCACAATATAGAAACAAGGATTTGTCAAAGCAATAATTCTTTCTCATCAATGGGTTTGTGAAAGCAACATTGCAATATACTAAAACACACACACAATATATATCAGAACTCTTGGCAAAACTCTTCAAAATCCAAATTAGTTGTAGTGTACTTAAAATAATTTTTTAACAAGCACAATTTCAAGTCTTCACCTCATGTCCACCCCAAAGATTATGATAGAGGCAAGCGCCCAATCTTCACCATAAGATCGTGTATGTGAAGACTGCAAGATCAGCCCTGGAATTAAAAAGCAAACAAGCAAAATATTTTATAGGCTCAAACTCAAAAAAGCTGTACTGTTCTTTGGGCAGAAATGAGGTTGTAGACTAGCATTTAAAAAGCCACAGATTATGTATCTGTCTCAAATGGGAAATAATAATTTTATTGAGTAATAAATTAAAAATGAATCCACTTCCTTATGCTTAAGACTTGGTGAGTACGTTTGATGTGGTCTTTGTAGTAGGTGAAATTATTTAGTTAAGCAATGAAATATATATGAGTCTATGTGAATGGCTTTTCAAAACAAAAAGCATAAGAACAAAATAAATGTATATTTTAAAAACTGTAATTTGTGATTAAAAACAAACTAATGTCCTCATGGTTTTAAATATTCTAGTGGTGCAGCTTTGCCTTAATAAGATTTTAATTTCTAGGAGTAAATAAGCAGAGCATAGCTTTAAATAGCCATTTACCTCTATTTAGAAGAAAAATATTAATACATTTATAAATATATGTTTAAAGTTGTATTGCTATTTTGCAAATGACTGTCTGAAGACATTTTTTAAAAGTCAATAGTATTTTACATGCATTTCCCTAGGTCATTAAAAAAACGTCTGAAAACTGCATCAAGTGTGGTTTAATGATGTGCTTTGCATTTTATTATTTTACATAATTAATTCTAGTTTTTACTTAAAATAAAACATTACCAGTCAGCATCATATGGAAGGGGCAGAAGAAATAGTAGAGCAGGGTGGGCGGTCGCCTTGCATGTGGCCTTCTGGGTTCTATTCAAGGCATCACACAGGTCCTCTGAGCCCCTCCAAGAGTGCAGAGGCTGGAGTAAGCTCTAAACACTGTTTAATGTGTTCAAACACTGAAGACAAAAACAAACAAAAAATAATCATATGGACAATATTGCTGTACTTTTCTTTTGTTTCTTGGCCTAACTACACATTACTAAATTATTATTTTTTGTGCATAAATATTTTATATTGATAGATTAAAATAACATCTTTCTGTTTTGCTTACCTGTGAGCTTCCAGCAGTTCCACTTTCCTGTCTTTCTTTTCTTTCTCTCTTTCTATTTTAAAAAATCTTTTCTGCTAATGGGACTATGCACTATCATGCTCAGGGCTTACTCTGGACTCTATGTGCAGGAAATTTCCAAGCAGTATTCAGAGAACCATATGTCATGCTGAAAATGGAACCAGGGTCGTCATGTGCAATACAAGCAACTTATCTACTGCACTATTACTCTGGCCTAATATTTTTAGTTTTTATGGAACTTTTTATCTTTTTTGTTGACTTTTTCTGAAATTCATGAAGAAAACTTACCTAAGTGAATGCCATATGACAATTATATAAAAGAATCCAATGGGAGAGTTTAGAGATGATGTAGGTATGTGTGGAAGCTCTAGAAGTAACTTATGCTTATTATATTGCAATGACAGAAAATTTTAGAAATCCTCTTGAGTGCAATTAATAGTTGGTATTTTTTGTTATTGGTTTTCATAAATTTGTGAATTACCTTTTCAGTCTTTTTTTTTTTTTGCTTTTTTGGGTCACACCCGGCAATGCTCAGGGTTTTTCCTGGCTCTGCACTCAGGAATTACTCCTGGCAGTGCTCAGGGGACCATATGGGATGCCGGGATCGAACCCGGGTCAGCATGGGCTGCCCACATGCAAGGCAAATGCCCTACCCACTGGGCTATCGCTCTGGCCCCACCTTTTCAGTCTTATCTATTATTTTATATCAAACCATGTAGCAAATAAAAATTTCTTGTCTACTTCAACCTTATGTATGTAAGATTTTTAAATATTTAGTAGTTAGCAAGCATTAATTCAAGGGGTTAAGTACAGGCCTTGTAGAGTTGTGAATTTGATATCTGGCATCTGTGGGTCTGACCTGGTAACTTATAAGTACTGTTGGTTGTGCCAAACACAAAATTTTGTTTTAATATTAAAAGAATATACTTTCTGTTGTTTCAGAATGGCTATAAACATAGAGTGGGAATGGAAATAAATTTAAATTACTGACTGCTCTGTGTGGAAATAAGGGAATAAACAAGGGATCTGATTATAGGTCTAAAAATACAATTTTCCTGGTGAGTAGATAAGGTGGGTATTTATTATTTTATCACTTTTGCATTTTGTGTTCACCATATGTCATAATAACTTAATTTAAAAGGTACTAGAAGTAGTTTATATTAAACAAAAAAGAGAAAAGTTTATATTAAACAAAAGAGAAAATGTTTAAGTTTAGTATGAGTCATCAATAAGATGTTTTACAAAACAAAAGCAGCCTTGAGCAACAGTAAAATAAATACTGTAGTTAAGGAGTGTACTAGGGACTCTAATATTTATAGATTCTCATGTATTTCCTTCACTAGAATATAAACTTTCCACGGTAGATATTTGTTTCTATTTGCTCTTTGTTGTATCCAAAGTTGTTATGTTGCTGTCTGGCATATTCAACTCAAAAAAATATTTGTTAAATGATGAATGATATTGTGTGTGTATATACAAAACAAATGCATTTTCTTTAAATTCATTTTGTTATTAATTTGTTTAGGAGTTCTCTATCCCATAAATCATGTCATTCATTCTTCTGTTTTTATCTGCCATTGATAGTGAGAGAGGTTAAGGCTGCCATTTTATGTTTTTTTTTTTCAATTTGGGCAGCATCCAACTACTTTCAGGGTAGTTCTGAAACTCCTGACTCTATGTTTGTGTCCATATGTGGTGACAGGAATAAAAAAAGGAATTGGTTGCATACAAGGCCCCTTCACTTGATCACTTGAGTCCCGTTATTCATCTATTTGCTCGAGCGGGCGCCATTAACATTTCCATTGGACCCTATCACGTGCCAATGTAGCCCAATGGCATCTGGTTGATTCAGGAATATGAAGAGCCTCAAACAAGGCCCCTATGCTCACATTTTTCTCTCTTTTTATCAACTGTAATAATTTATATCTGATTTCATTTTGGGCTCCTTAAAAATTTCATAAAAATTTGTTGCTGTAAGTAACTTAGATGCTTATGTTTTACAGTGAATAGGTAAATAGTAACAATAATGGACTTCATATCCAACGAGTGGATACTTTACTGGCACCTGCGTGAGCAAATCAATGAACAGCGGGAAGACATGTGACAAGTGACAAGGTAAATAGGAACAGCTTGACGAAAAAAATTCCTAAATTTCAACTACATCCCATGTAGAAAATGTCCTTCTCACTTATCACTGAGGAAACAGTTGAATGTGGATCTTATATCTCTTGATGGCTCTTTTCAATCTTTTTCTATTGAATGGCTTTTATGATTTTTCTATGAATTGCTTTATGATTTAGACTTTTATTTGTTACATCTTCAGCCACAAGTGAAAGAAACAGGGACTCTAAAGATTTGGGGAAATAGTGCTGTATGTGAATTAGCCTTTTGTTCTCATTGCATTGATTAATATCAAATTTGAGATTTCAACATAATTTGAAGCCAAATGTAATTCAAGGAAAATGAAATAAAGTTTCTGAGCATATGCCAAATACCAACTTATAAGTGACATGATTATTCATAAGCCGTTGATTTCATAAGCTTTATCTTTCAAGGAATTTGCCCATAATTCTAAATACTATTGGTTTCCGTTGTTTTTGTTATTATATTATGAAAAGCTAGATATGTGGGGGCTGAAGTGAAGGTGCAGCAGGTAGGGACTTGTCTTGCATGCTGCCAGTATGGTTTCAATGCCCAGAATCCCATATGATCACTGAAAGACCACCAGACGTCATTTCTGAGTGCAGAGCCAGAATTAAACCCCAAACATCGCTAGGTGTGACCCTCCCTCCACCAACAAAACCCCCCAAAAAAAAAACACCACAGACAGGCATACACACATACACCCCCACACACACACAGACACATATACAAAGATAAATATTTCTTGCTTCTGTCAATGCACTGTACTATTAAATAGTGTGTTTATGCTGTTAATTCTCCATTTTTAGCTTTGGTCAAATTCTTAGTGCTTTCCTATTTTAAAGTAATTATCATTAAAGATCTCTGGCTCTTATTTCCTCTTGTTTGGTCACACAGCTAATTCATTTTCATTGTTATCTTTATTAAAATTTTAACTCCCCTGGGTAATTTCTATTATTTGCTTAAAATGCCTTAATTTGAACATTTTTCTCAATAATATTCAGTATCTCTTTGTTTCTAATACACATATTAGTGCACTCCCAAAATTTCTATCGTGATTTTTTGGAAATATAGTTTCAAGTGGTGCCTAATTTTAGAGATTTCTTTAACTCCTAAATTAATTATAAACATTAAAGTTTTTCCAAATAAATAGGTTTATTTAAGTTGTTCTCTTATTTTTTATTACTAATTTAAGTGGTTCAGGTAATCAAAAAATATATTTTAATATTTCATGTATATTATGTTTATTTATGAAAATAAATGCTATATAATGCTTTGTAAATATTTAATGTGCGATTGAGAATATGTTCTATTACTCTGGATTGTTCTCTATTCTATATTTATTACCTTGTTGAGTACATCATTTAGTTACTTAATTTCTCTGGTAGAATTAACAGTCATTATGAATATTGAAGCTTCCTGGCATAAGAGTTTCAGGTATATTTTCAGGAAAACAATATGGACATTCCTCCAAAGACTAGAAATTGAGCTCCCTTTTGACCCAGCCATACCACTCCTGGGAATATACACTGGGAAGCCAAAAACACACAGCAGAAACACAATCCGCACTTTTATTTTCATAGCAGCACTATTCACAATAGCCAGAACCTGGAAACAACCAGTATGCCTGAGAACTGATGACTGGATAAAGAAACTGTGGTACAGATACACAATGGAATACTATGCAGCTGTTAGGAAAAATGAAGTTATGAAATTTGCCTATAAATGGGTGGACATGGAAAGGATCATGTTGAGTGATATTAGTCAGAAGGAAAGAGAGAGACATAGAATGACTGCATTTATTTGCATCATTGTCACTGTGTCACTGTCTTCCTGTTCATCTTCGATTGGCTCGAGCAGGCACCAGTAACATCTCCATATGTCCTGTCTCATGCTAGTAGAGCCCAAGGGCTTGCTCCAGGAACATATAGAGCCTCAAACCATTCCATCAGGTCATGGGAATGAGGTCTAAAATTGTTACTGGTATTTGGCATATCAAATACAACATGGGTAGCTTGCCAGACTCTGCCGTGCGGGTGGCACACTCTTGTAGTCATCTCAAAATCCAGCATTTATTGATGAATCATGCGGCCGCACAGGGTCACGCTGAGCCGGGCTGTGATAGGCTGGTCTGCTGGGTAGAGTTCTGATGAGAGGGAAGTCCGGATGTGGAAAATGGAGGCCCTCATGGAGTGGGGGGGTCGCCTGGCTTGTTGCAAGGTCTCTGCTGGGGTGGCGGGCCAGGGCTAGAACCCGCCATTCCTCCTGGGCTCATTGTGAGCGGCTGGGCACAGGGAGAGCCAGTAGCAGTTTATCTGTAATAGATAAGCAAAAGTAACTTATAATAAGTTGATATGTATTGCAATATGATTCTCTGGGGTGACCAGCAGCCTAAGGAAAGAGCATGTTTGTGGCTATTCTCAGAGTCACTGTGAGGTCAGTACATCCTTCAAAGGAAGGTGAGTGAGTTCTACTGGCTACTTACATGAGCTAAAATAGGGGCTAGTGGGGAACAGTGGGAAGGGCACTTGCCTGGAAGGTGACCCAGGCTCTATCCCATATGGTCCCCTGAACCGCCAGGAGTGTTTCCTGAGAACACTCCCTCAGTTCTCAGTCCTCCCTCAGCACCCACAGTCCTCCCTCAGTTCTCAGTCCTCCCTCAGCACCTACAGTCCTCCTTCAGTGCTCAGTCCTCCCTCCGGACCCACAGTCCTCCCAGTGCTCACAGTCCTCCCTCAGCACCCACAACCCTCCCTCAGTGCTCAGTACTCCCTCAGCAACCATAGTCCTCCCTCAGTGCTCACAATCCTCCCTCAGCACCCACAATCCTCCCTCAGTGCTCAGTCCTCTCTCAGCACTCAAGGTCCTCCCTCAGTTCTCAGTCCTCCCTCAGACCCAAGGTCCCTCCCTCAGTTCTCAGTCCTCCCTCAGTACCCACAATCCTCCCTCAGTGCTCAGTCCTCTCTCAGCACTCAAGGTCCTCCCTCAGTTCTCAGTCCTCCCTCAGCACTCAAGGTTCTCCCTCAGTTCTCAGTCCTCCCTCAGTACCCACAGTCCTCCCCCCCAATGCTCACATTTCTCCCTCAGCACTCACAACCCTTCCTCAGTGCTCAGTCCTCCCTCAGCACCCACAACCTCCCTCAGTACTCAGTCCTCCCTCAGCACCCACAATCCTCCCTCAGTGCTCAATCCTCCCTCAGCACCCACAGTCCTCCCCTAGTGTTCACATTCCTCCCTCAGCACTCACAACCCTCCATCAGTGCTCAGTCCTCCCTCAGCACCCATAGTCCTAACTCAGTGCTCACAATCTTCCCTCAGTACCCACAATCCTCCCTCAGCACCCACAACCTCCCTCAGTACTGAGTCCTCCCTCAGCACCCACAGTCCTCCCTCAGTGCTCAGTCCTCCCTCAGCACCCACAGTCCTCCCTCAGTGCTCAGTCCTCCTTCAGCACCCGCAGTTACCCCCCCACAGACCTCCCCCAGTGCTCACGATCCTCCCTCAGCAACCACAGTCCTCCAGTGCTCACAGTCTTTCCTCAGCACCCACAGACCCTCCCCCATGTTACCGATCCTCCATGGAAGAGGGGGAGGGAGGATCACCCTCACCCAGCAATGTTGGCTGGAGGAGCCTACTAGGATGGGGTGGTGGCAAAGGACAGCCTGTACCTGCTAGATCGGGACCCCAGGTTGTCCCTTGTGAAGATGTGCATACAGAGGCCGGAGTGGTAGCACAGCTGGGAGGGTGTTTGGCCTGCACACGGCCGAGCCGGATTCGATCCCGGCATCCCATATTTATTTGCATGACATAAATATATCAGGTGGTTTTACCAAAAGTGTAAAATATCGCAAACGTGAGGGAGTCAGAGGTTAGGTAAGACAGAGAAGGGAACATGTGTGAATAAATGTCGAAAGGGCTGATACCAACATAGAACTGAGCATTAAATACAGGCAAAAAAAAATGCACATGATGGCTTCCAAGTGTATGTAGTGCAACCCACAATGTGTAGGAGAAGGAAAATAGAGAGAGGGAGAAAGAAAAGAGATAAAGAACCTGCCATTTAGGCAGGCTATGGGAGGGGGAGGGAACTGGGTACATTGGTGGTGGGAAATGGACACTGGTGGAGGGCGGGTGCTGGAATACTATGTGACGGAAACCTCCAAACATGAACAACGTTGTAAGTGTACATCTCACGGTGGTATAATAAAATGTTTAATTAAAAAAAAAAAGCAAAATTTTTTTTTTAAAAAAAGAGTTTCAGGTATACAATATCCAATATCTATCTCACCACCAGTTTTAACTTTCCTCCACCAATGTTTCCTGGATCACTCCCACTCCCAAGTTGCCTTTTTGGCAGGTCAGTTTTAGGTTTATTTATTTTAGTTTTAGGTTTAGTTTAAATCTCTGTTGCCCTGTGTTATATATATGCCACCAATGTGCTAAGTCTCCCGCACCCTCTCACCCTTCCTGTTCCCGCCACTGCCTCCTTTTGTCTCTTCTTACTTCCCACCTCATTTTGTTTCTTTCTTTCCCTATTCATTTCATCTCTTCAATTTAGGGACTTGGGTAACTTAGGGATCCCCTTTGACACCATGCATTCTCTTGTCCTGTTATTTTATATAGCACAGATAAATGAAATCATCCAGTATTTGTCTTTCTTCTTACTTGTTCCACTTAACATGATATCCTGTAGTTCCATCCAAGTTTCAGAAAATTTCATCATACTTTTGCTGCTTCATAGTATCCCACATTATATATAATATATAGTATTCTATATTCTATATTCTGTATTCTGTATTCTGTATTCTGTGTTCTGTGTTCAATATTCTATATTCTATATTCTATATTCTATATTCTATATTCTATATTCTATATTCTATATTCTATATTCTATGTTCTATGTTCTATATCCTATATTCTATATTCTATATTCTATATTCTATGTTCTATATTCTATGTTCTATATTCTATATACAACACAACTTCATAATTCACTCATCTGTTGTTAGACACCTGGGTTAGACACCTGCTCTAGCTACTGTATTAAGTGCTGCAGTGAATGATGGTATGCCTGCTTCCTTTAAGATTCATGTTTTTGTATCTTGGAGATAGATACCAAGAAGTAAAATTACTGGTTCATATGGAAGTTGTGTTCTTACTTTTCTATTGAATTTCTAAACTGTTTACAAAGGGTTGAATCAGACCATATTCAAACCAACAGTGAATGAGAATTCCTTCTTCAACACATTTACAAATAGATTGTTTATTTTTGTGTGTGATTCTCACTGGTATAAGATTATATTCATTGTCATCTTGACTTGGATTTCCCATAAGTGATAATTGGCACTTTTTACGTGCTATTGACCATTTTATGTCTTCTTCAGAGAAGTGTCTATTCATTTCCTATGCTAATGTTATAGTTACTTTTTATGTTTTTTTTTCCTTTGGGAGCTATTTGTATATCTTGGATATTAACACTTTAGTTTTGTTTTCTTGGTCACATCCCATGTTGCTCAGGATTCAGGAATCACTCCTTGTGGACTTAGGAACCATATGGGGTTGCCAGGGACCAAATCAGGGTTTGCCAAGTGCAAGATTATCACTCATTCACTGTATTCTCTGACTGCAGATATTTACCCATTACCCAATTTATGTGTGTGAATATGCTCTTTTATTCACTTAAGGATCTTCTAGTTCTAGCCTGTGTTTTTTTTTTTGCCATGCACAACTTCTAATTTGATATAGTCCTATTTTTTAATGTTTGTGTCTGTTACCTTGGCCAATGGGATCATATCATTGAAAACACCTTTGAGGTTCAAGTCTTGTAATACCATGCCTATATTTTACCGAATATATACTTTATGGATTCTGGTCTTAAGGTTTTTTATCTACATTGAGTTGGTTTTATTCAATAGAGCATTAAAGTGCTAGCAACAACATTCTGGCAAATGTCTTCTTCCATACAAACTTAATTACTGACTTTTTGGCTATTCAGTGTGGCTTCTTCCATACAAATTTTATTACTGACTTTTTTTTAGGTCCTTTAAGAATATCGTCTAAAAAAAAAGAATGTTGTCTGAATTTGAATGGTGATTGCATTGAATATATATAGTAGGTCAGGTCGGATAGTTATTTTAACAATATTCATTCTTCCAATCCATAAGCACTGAATATTTTCCCATTTCCTCCTAAGAAATTTAAAGCTTTTGTAGTATAGATATCCCTTATCTCTTATTAAGTTAATTCCTAGTTGCTTGATCTTTTGAACATTGTTTTAAATGGGATAGACAACTGGATTACATTCTCCACTGATTCATTCCTTTTATATATGAACACAGCTGATTTCTTATCTTCACTTTGTACTCTTCTACTTTGCTGTCTTGTTTCTAGATTTCCTGTGTATTCTTTTTTTCTGTGAATTCTTTAGGGTCTAATATTGCTTCAATTGTCCCCCAGTTCCTGCATCTTATATGTTATTGATTTCTGTATTAGTTGCTATTGCTCCTGCAGTAAATTATAAATTTAGTGACTTACCTTAAGTTTTATCATCTTAGTCTTAAATATGACACATCCTACTAGCAAAAAATAACTTAGTCAAGATGTGACCTGCTATAGAACTCTTTCTTTTTTTTCTTTGCCTTTCTCTATTTGTAAAGTTTCCCATACTCCTTGGTTCAAGGTCCTCTTCCCTCTATTCTCAGTGCTATCAATGACAAGTCAAGCTTTCATGTCACTTTCACTCAGATATTATCTATAAGCATCCTCTGACCAACACTTTCCTTCACGTGTGTGTGTGTGTGTGTGTGTGTTTGGGTCATCCAACTCTCAGGGATGGTAGTGGTGTATGGGCATGGGGATAGAACCCAGGTCTGCTGCATGCCACAGCACCTAACTATCCACTGTTTTATAACTACAGATCCTCTTTCAATTACTTTTAATAATTTATAATGTTGAGTCCTGAATATATCCAGGGCAACCTGTCTATTTTAAATTCAAAGATGAACAACATAATGCCATGTGCATGCTAAATTACCCTCTGTTGTGTAATTTGACATTCAAAAGTTTCAAGGACTACTACAGGAGATTTGTATATATATTTGATCTTTATTACTCTGATTACTATTGTCTCTTATCTCATTTAATGTTAAAGCATTATACATTTTATATTATTTTTATTTCTATTTGCTAAACAAGTTTATATTCTTAGTCCCTTAATCTTTCAAAAAATACTTCTCTGAAATTAGTTTTCATCCTCTAAATTATTATTTTCAAGAGCTTGCTAGTAATAACCGTTTTCCGCTTTTGTTTACCTAAAAATGTCCTATCTTTGCTTCAGCAATGAAAGTTTGAAAGTTATTTTTATGAGTATAAAGATAAATACAACAATTTTTTTTCTCTTCAATGTTAAAGGACATCAGTGAACTATCTTTTGACATCATTATTGGTGATGAGAGGTCAGTGTTGGTTTAGTGGTGATAATTTGTAGATAATCAATGTTGTCTTTCAATGTAAGAGTTTATTTTTGTCTCTAGTTGGGAAGCTAAATAGAAGCCCTATTCAGTTTCCAGCTACATTTAGCTTGTAGCTCCTCCCAGATCTGCTAGGAAGGCTTTGAATCAGCTCTGGGTACTTGTAAATAGCCAGAAGGCCACCTGAAGTGCTGTATTTCAATAAAACTATTTACCTCTTTTCATCTCTATATAGCCAAGCCCACAATGGGCCAGGCTGGGAAGTTTTGAAGAATTTCTATAAAATAAAATAAGCTGCAAGAAAAGAGAAGCCCTTTTTTGCCATTTCGACTTCCTTTGGCGTTTTGCTTCTCTGTCCTCTCCACTCTCTGTTGGGCTTCAACATGTGGTGGCAGCCATCTTGGCCTTCACGTGGCTGGGGCCTAGCTGGGAACCCAGAGACCGGAGGTTTTCCCTGCTCTTGGATTGTGTATCGGAACCTGTGATAGTAAAAGCCCTTTTAAACTGCACCAGATATTTGGCATATGAAATATAACACGGGTAGCTTGCCAGGCTCTGCCATGCAGGTAGTCTCTTGTAGTCATCTTTAAGTCCAGCATTTATTGATGAATCGCGCGGCTAAGGCGGCCTCGCGAGCCGGGCTGTGATAGGCTGGTCTGCTGGGTGGAGGTCTGACGAGAGAGAAGTCCGGATGTGGAAAATGGAGGCCCTCATGGAGTGGGGGTCATCTGGCTTGTTGCAAGGCTCTGATGGGTGGCGGGCCAGGGCTAGAACCCGCCATCCCTCCTGGGCGCCTCGTGAACAGCTGGGCACAGAGAGAGCAAGTAGCAGCTCTGCCCCATGTCTGTGAAAAATTAATTTTTATAAAGATATTATAACTTATAAAGTTATTGTAGTCAAGTTTCGGGAACTTGACACTATTTGTAAAGTAATATTAAACAATCCTAAATGATTTAAGATGACTATTTTACTGTCATACCTATTATCAAAGTGATATGAAATAGTTTTATGTCAAAATGAAGTATAACATAGTCAAAATAATAGATAAATGTTATATTTGTATCATTATTTTGCAGATTAAGACTAACTTGTTGGCTTCCTTGTTTTCCCTTGCAGCTCACATTCAATATTAAGAATTTCAGATATATAGTAAAGATGGTTATTAATATCTTAAATACATTTGTGGCCCTGAAAATGTATACTCATATCTGATATAATGCACAAAAAGATCTTCATGAATAATTTATATTTTATGAGGTAGTTATATTTAGTTAATTTGGGGATGCTTTTTATACTAAAACGTCATAGATGCTCTTTTCCTCATCAGTGAAATTATAGTAGCCACCGTGACACAATTATTGTTGTACTGACATTCTTTTCATTGTTTTCGGATGCTGTTAAACTTACAGATCTTGTTACAATGCAAGGACTGTTCAGTCTACCCCACTGAACATTCTTGGCTATAGAAAGCATAGAAAAAGAATTCAGATTAAACTGCAAACGACATGTGTTTTATCATTCTACTTGAAATGTGTCTTTGAATGACAATCCTACTCTACTAAAAACTGAAAGTTGCCAAAATTTCCTTTCAGGTTGCCAAATTGTTTTTCTTCATGTGAAATTTGTAAATTGCATAAGTACAAGAACACTAGATGCATCTAACTGGGTTTCACCAAGCACACATGACATATTTTATTAGAATCTAAATAAAAGTCTCTATTGAGATTTTCTAATAAAAAAAAATAAAGAAATAAACTGCACCAGAGTCCTGAGTTTTCATCCATTTCCCGTAAGCTTCGGAGGTAGAAGGGAACTCACTTCCTGGTACTGTTGGGGACCCCAGGGCTCCCCAACAGTCTCTGATAGTCAATATATTTCTGTCATAATAATTCAATTTGTTGTCTTCGTTTGTATTTATTTTTTGAAGTTCTATTATTTTTTAAATTTTAATTATACCACCGTGAGGTATCCAATTACAAAGCTGTTCATGATTGGGTTTTAGTCATACAGTGTTCCAGCAACCATCCCTCCACCAGCACATCATATTTCCCACCATCATTGTACCCAGATTCCCTCCCTCCTCCCCAGAAGCCTCTATGGCAGGAAGTTTGCACTTATCTTCTCTCTCTCTCGCTCTCTCTCTCTCTCGCTCTCTCTCTCTCGCTCTCTCTCACCTTTCTCACACATTGTGACTTGCAATACATACATTTAGGGGTTATTTTGTATATCCCTTATTCTGTGCTCATCGCTCAGTCCTAGTCTGGCATAACCATTTCAAACAAGTATCACCACAGTGGTCCCTTCTCTATCTTACCTAAGCTCTGACTCCCACACACTTGTGGTAGATTTCAACCACTGACAAGTCTTCCTGGTTCATATTTTGCCTGTCCTTGGATATTAGTATTATACCTTTTTTATATCTTGCAAATGAAAGCATTCATTCTATATCTCTCCTTTACCTTCTGATTTATTTCACTCAGCATAATACTCTCCATGTTCATCCATTTATAGGCAAATTTCAAAACTTTGTTTTCCGAACAGTTGCACAGTATTCCATTGTGTAGATGTACCATAGCTTCTTTATCTGGTCATCTGTTTTTGGACAGTCAGGTTGTTTCCATATTCTTGCTATTGTGAATATGCTGTTATGAACATAAAAGTGCAAATGGTATTTCTTCTGTGTGTTTTTTGGATTCGAGGGTATATTCCCAGCAATGGTATTGCTTGGCCAAATGGGAGCTCTATTTCCAGATTTTGTTCAGATTTTTTCCCAAAAAGGCTGTATCCCTCAACATTCTCACCAACAGTGGGTGAGATTACCTTTCTCCCTGTATCCATGACAGTACTGGTTATTCTTGCTCTTTTGGATGTGTGCCAGTGTCTGTGGTGTCTCATTGTTCTGATTTTCCTCTCCCTGAATATTAGTGATTATGAACATTTTTTTCATATGACTTTTGGCCATTCAAATTTCTTCTTTGTGGAAGTTTCTGTTAATTTCTTCTACCCAATTTTTGATGGGTTTGGCTGTTATTTTTCTTGTAAAGTTTTCCCAGTACCTTATATATCTTGGATATTAACCCCTTATCAGATGGACATTGGATGATAGTCTTAACCACTATGTGCACTGTCTTTTTCGCGGTTTCTTTTGAGGTACAGAAACTTTTTAGTTTCATGTAGTCCCATATGTTATCTTTGCTTCCACTTGGTTTGATAGTGGTGTTTCATCTTTGAAGATGTCTTTTGCCTCAATGTCGTGGAGTATTTTGTCTATGATTTCTTTTGATGTACATTATGAATTCAGGTCTGATATTAAGATTTTTAATCCATTTTGGTCAGACTTTTGTGTATGGTGTTAGAGGTCTGACTTCATTTTTTTTTTTTTTGCTTTGTTTTGTTTTAAAGTTTTATTTTCTGGGATTTTCTCCTGATTGCTTGTCTGAGGAAAACAAACCTTTTATTGTCTTTCCCAAATTCCTACTTACTGAAATATTGAAATGCTTATTTGCTTTGTTCACTAAATAAGTTTATTCTTTAATTTTTTTTTTGTGAGGCCACATGTGGCTGTATTCAAGGCTTATTCCTGACTCTGTTCAGGAATAACTCCTGAGGGACTCAGGATATATTTTGTGGTGCTATGATTCAAAATTTTGTTTGGGTGCATGTAAGTACAATACCCATTATCTATCTCTCTGGTCCTGAAATTATCCTTAATGTTCCCAATCTCTCTTTTATGACTTTCATGTTCCAGATTTTGCCTTGTGTATATGGGAGAAAATACATTTATATGTATCTTACACTTCATTAATTCTCTCTTTAGTTACATGTTAATTTACTCAACCCATTCACTGGAAAATTCACTTAATACATATTTTTAAATTCCCAAAAGATCTATTTGCTTTTTTATATCCCAGATTTTTTTATAGTCCCTCTTTCCTGGCTAATGATATTAAATCCAGCCTTGCTTATATAAATATTTTAAACATATCTAAAATTTGGATAATGTAAGTCTAATATTTAAGTCCTTGGAGTCAAATTGTGTTTAAGCAAACAATCACAAGGTTGGTTATTTCTCCACGGAATCTTGCTTTCTTATAAATAGTTCATGTTTTTCTGTATTTTATCTGTGTGAATCGTACAAGGGCTAGGTTACACAACCCTCTTTCTGGGAGTTCAATGTGTTTATCTATCAGGAATACTGAATTCTACTAATTAAGTACTACCTAAAGCCAATATCTTTTACAGTGAAAAGTCTGTTTTATAAACTCTGGACTAAAGTGACAATTTTAGTAACTTAAAAAATATTTTTTACGCACACCCTCTGAAGACAAATGAGATTCTTGGCCTTCTCCCTTTATTCTTAGTGCAAAATTTCAGTTTATATATTATTTGTTTTGGTACTCCATCATTTCACTGACAGTATGAGTTTTGGAAGTATTTTGACTTTTTCTGTAACTCCAATTCACACAAACTTTTCATTACTCTCAAATGTGTACAAATTAAATCCCAAACTCTGGTTTACTGAGAGTAATTTATTTTATCATGATAATTTTCATTGTCAATAGTCATTTTGATTTCAAACTTCCCATTTAACTATTCATTTTTAAATTTATTTTCTTCAAAGTTCATCTGTGTACTTTAAAATTTATTTATCAATTTATCCAGCCCTCTAATTTGTTGTTGTATTTACTGAAAATATCTTGTTTATTCTATTTTTGAAAATGTAGGCCTTCTAAGAAAACATTTATTTTCTGTAATCTCACATAGCTTCTTATAAGATTTTGATGTTTTAAAAAAATATCATATTTTGGGGCCGGAGCTATAGCCCAGCGGGTAGGGGCGTTTGCCTTGCACGCAGCCAGCCCGTGCCGGCCCGGGTTCGATCCCCAGCATCCCATATGGTCCCCTGAGCATCGCCAGGAGTGATTCCTGAGTGCAGAGCCAGGAGAACCCCCTGAGCGTTGCTGGGTGTGACCCAACAAAAAAGCAAAAAAAAAATCATATTTTGGCTAGTGTTTTATTTCTACACATCTTTATTTTTTTAATTAATTTATTTTTTAAACAATTACAAAAATGTTCATATTCGGGTTGCAGCCATACAGTGTTCCAGCACCCATCCCTCTACCAGTGCACACTGCCCACCACCAATGTCCCCAATTCCCTCCCCCTCCCCTAGCCTGCCTCCATGGCAGGCTCTTTATCTCCCTCTCCCTCTCTCTCTCTCTCTCTCTCTCTCTTTCTTTCTTTTCTTTCTTTCTTTCTTTCTTTCTTTCTTTCTGTCCTTCTTTCTGTCTTTCTGTCTTTCTTTCTGTCTTTCTTTCTGTCTTTCTGTCTTTCTTTCTGTCTTTCTGTCTGTCTTTCTGTCTGTTTTCTGTCTTTCTTTCTGTCTTTATGTCTGTCTTTCTTTCTGTCTTTCTGTCTTTCTTTGTCTTTCTTTCTGTCTGTCTTTCTGTCTGTCTTTCTGTCTTTCTTTTTTCTTTTCTTTCTGTCTTTCTTTTTCTCTCTCTTTCTTTCCTTCCTTCCTTCCTTCGTTTCCTTCCTTCCTTCTTTCCTTCCTTTTTTTCCTTCCCTTCCTTCCTTCCTTCTTCTTTCCTTCCTTACTTCCTTTCTTCCTTTCTTTTCTCTCTCTCTTCCCTCTCTTACATGTTGTGGATTCTACATATCTTTATATATCACTGTATTATTCAAGTTATTTTTGTCAGAACATAAAATAAAATTTCCAAATTTTCCCTTTGTTTTGTGAGTTTTGGCCAAGAGCATAGAGAAGTGAATGTTTGCAACTATTTCTCAAAGGCTGACATTTCTATGCTTTATTATTCTATTCATAAGCCCTTTAGCTGATGATTCTGTCCTGTCATTCAAATGATGCTGGAAATCAAATCCCTAAAGAACAAATACTACCAAAGATTAGATCAAGATGTATATGGCAAGAGAAGGAAAATTCTTAATTTCTCCACAATATTAAAACTCTCCGATATCCAAAATCTGATCAAAACTAAACAAATTTGCACTAATATCCTCAAGGCATAAAACCCTATTTATATGCTATGCGACCAGGCTGCAGTTTAGGTCATATTTTATTCATCTTTACATATAAATTTTATTATTCTCCAACAATTGTTTAAAAATATTTATGCAAGTGTTTTATATGCATTATATATACAGATAGACATACTGCCGACCACACATGCAGTCTGCTTATGCTCAGAGGCCTTTTTGTTTTAGAGACAGAATCTCCCTTCTAACACAACCTGCAAGACAACTGTCAGCATATTTTTTTTAAAGCTGAACAAGAAACGGGCAGGCATTTGTTAAGCAACAAGAGTACCTCAACTGACTGGGACTTAAGCCATTGACGTCAGAGCACATTAGCCAAAACATTTTCCCCTCCTCCATAGTCCTAAACTGTAAACACCCAGCGTGTACGCAATTAGCCTGCCAACTTTGGAGCGTGGAGCAAGTGAATGTGAAATGCACTCCCCCAGTGCGGCTGCTAGGTTGCCAGAAAAGAATCTCAGTCCTTTAATTTACGGAATTGTCCATGTCTAGTCAGTGCACAGCATGTGTCAGGAGGTATTTAAAAAAAGGAAAAAGGACACAGTGAATCTGAACATAGATATAGGTTTAAACGGCGCTTTAACTTATAATCAGGGTGATGCATTCATTTTTATGCTCCTCTATCTTTCTACCATTCTTCTGTTGTAACATTTCCGGACATTTTCCTTTTAAAAGATGATGTATTTTGTTGCTTTATAGAGTTTATAATAATGAATTTTGCTGGTTTGTTTTTCCTTAAAAGATTTTTGTTCAAAGTGTTGAATTTCTATATGCAACCGATAATAGGAAACTTTGGTGATTTGTGACTGGTTGCAGTACAACACAGATGACAACCGATCTGCAGATAAACTATGGACATCAGAAATGCAGCGGGCTGCTGAAAATGAGTAAGGTCTCAATCCTGGGACCAGGATGGAATATTCTATCTAGTTATGGAAAAGACTGGGCTTATTCAGCCTTTGAAATTTTTATAATGGTATCTATTTAAGACCAATGCTCAGTACTCCAAGCTCTGATAGTATATTATTAGTTCCTTGTATATTTTTTAATTTTTTATTTTTACAGTTACAAAGATATACAATTAAAAAAGTTCATATTTGGGTTTTGGTCATACAGTGTTCCAGCACCCATCCCTCCACCAGTGCCCATCTCCCACCACCAACGTCCCCGGTTACCTACCCTCCCCCCAGCCCTCCTCCATGGCAGGTTCTTTATTTCTTTCCCTTTCCACAGTTATGACCAATGAAACATGAATTTTCAAACATTATCAGCTATTGTTAGGACACTTGGAATAATGTCTCTGATATCAATAGATTCAGATTATCTATTTAAACTCTTTATGCTTCTTGTGTTTCTACTTTTCATGACCTTCCTCTCATCACTTTTTTTTCAAAAATGTTTATTCAAGTTTTCTTTCCTAGTTTCCCCCATTGCTGTTTCTTTGAAAATATTCCCCTGGATTAGAGGTGACAGAGGGACTATGGTGGGGATATTGAGAACCTTGGAGATAGGAAGATGCAGCGTATTTTACACATTAATGCCATACATTTGTAACTATGCTGCCTAAACTCTCAGGAGATCAGTGAGAATGTTAGAAGAGTTGGAGAGTATAAATTGCATGTGAGACCCCAAGTTCAGTTCCCATTACTACATGTTCCCTACCCAGCACAGGCAGGTGTAGTGCTCTTGAATCACAGGGCCCTAACACTGAATTCACTTTGCATGCTGAGTATCACCAGGAGTGGCCCCCAAACCCTCCAGTAAATTTGGGAAGCCTCCGCCACCAAGTCCTTGAACACAGATCTGGAATTAGTAAGTAACTTATTTCAAATAAATCAATGTGCTTTTTGATATATATACACACTCTAAAAGCAATTACAATAGAGGAATAACTTATTGGAGGACAGGTTTAGCTAACCTGGGAACTTTGTTGTTTTGCCCACTCCCAGCTTAATCTTATTTTTTTTTGCATAAAACATTTTTTATGTTTTATTTTTTTTTTATTTTTTTAATTTTTTATTTTCACAATTGCAAAGATATACAATTAAAAAGTTCATATTTGGGTTTTGGTCATACAGTGTTCCAGCACCCATCCCGCCACCGGTGCCCATCTCCCACCACCAATGTCCCCAGTTCCCTCCCCCCTCCCCAGCCCAGCTCCATGGCAGGTTCTTTATTTCTTTTCATTTCTCTCTCTTTCTCTTTTCCTTCCCTCCAGACTATGGATTACAGATAATACATTAAAGGGTTGTCATGTGTATCTTTTTGCCTCTATTTAATGCTCAGTTCTAGGTTGGCATTAGTACCCTCGACTATTATTAGCACCCTGTTCCATTTTCTGTCTTACCTAAACTCTGACTCCCACACGTTTGTGATAATTTCCACCTTTGACAAGACCTCCTGATATATGTTTCACTTGACCTTGGATATTGGTATCTTAATATGTACATATATATTTATGTTATGCAAATAAATGCAGTCATTCTGTGTCTGTCTCCTTCTGGCTAATTTCGCTCAACATAATCTTCTCCATGTCCATCCATTTATAGGCAAATTTTATAACTTCATTTTTCCTAATAGCTGCATAGTATTCCATTGTGTAGATGTACCAAAGCTTCTTTATCCAGTCATAGATTTTCGGGCACTCTGGTTGCTTCCAGATTCTGGCTATTGTGAATAATGCTGCTATGAACATAAAAGTAGGGATGGTGTTTCCGCTGCGTATTTTTGGTTTCCCAGAGTAGATTTCCAGGAGTGGTATGGCTGGGTCAAATGGGAGTTCAATTTCTAGTCTTTGGAGGAATGTCCATATTGTTTTCCAGAAAGGCTGTACCAGCCGGCATTCCCACCAACAATGGATGAGTGTCCAGCTTAATCTTATTTAAGCCAAGGTTCATTCTAATGAGACCTCTCTTCTATGTAAACAGTGCTAGAGGGTGTGGCAGTTACAGAAGTCACCTTGATTGGATAACTTCTGACTTATACATCTACTAAGACTTCTTTGTTTTCTAGATTGGGCACAGCTCCTCTTTATACCCACTGCACCCAGCGTGGGACAGTTAGAATTTACCAGGAGACTATCACCCTGGCTACGTTGAGACTTTAGGAAGACTATAGGAAGGATCATACTAGTTTGCTCTAAGCAGGCTAGTGTGACCCTTTCAGTACAGGAGAACAAGATGCTCAGAATCACCCTGGTGCAGATAATAATAAGAAGGACCTTGTGGTCCTTCTTATCTACATCTAGATTACATGAAGCTCATGAAGTTAAGATGTATTACTTTATACCAGCCCCCTCTCTCCAGTGTTTACATAAGAGATAATCTTGGTAGAAAGGATTAGACCTTGGCATAACCTTTGTTTATACCTGCAATAGGGTGTGGCACTATACTCTGTTTAGAGTTCTTTGTTGACATGACCCTCCCGATTGGATGATTGGATTACTTTGGTGTATATAAGGGGCTGACTTGAGGCCCCTTCACCTTTTGCCTTTTGGGCCTTTTAGCTTTCGGCTTTTGGCTCCTCGGCCTTTTGCTTTTGGCTTTTGGCTTTTTGCTCTTTGGCCTTTTGCTCCTTCTTCTGGGTAGGACTTAGCTCGGGTAAGATCCTCTCTCTTTGGTGGGAGACTTAGACTCTTTTGTATGGTCTAAATTCAGACCAGAGCTAGAGTTTGTTCATTATATTAGATTGCCGTGGAAGAGCTTTTGCACTAGTAAAAGCCATTTTTTGGAACTGCACCGACTCATGAGTTTTCATCTGTTTTCCCGGCGCCCTTGGATTTAGAAGAGAACTTCTGTTCTGACACTGTCGGAGACCCTGGCGGCGTTCCCCAACAATAACTAATCACTCTCTTAAGAGTGAAATGAGGCTATTATGTCACAGAATCCAGGACTAAATGTTAAAATCTAAGAATGTGATATTCATAAATAAAATTTTACCATGCATACATTTACATCAAATATAATCACTTGTATCACTTGTCTTCCCATTGTTCATGGATTTGCTCGAGCGGGCACCTGTAACATCTCTATTCATTGGAAATGAGGTCCATTATTGTTACTGCTTTTGGCATATCGAATACACCACAAGTAGCTTGCCAGGCTCTGCCTTGGCTCTGGGTTTATTCCAGGGGGCCTAGTCTTTTTCTATGTCAGACCAACAACCATCCAGGGCCCACAGGGCAGAGCCCTGGGTGTAGACAAGCCTGTCTTCTGTCTGTCACCTGCTGACACAGCCGGGCACCGCAGCCACACTTGCAACACCTTATATATATGATATTTAAAAAAAATTTTTTGAAAAGAAAAAGCTTACTTTAAACATTTAGTTTTGACATATTCCTGAAATGTGGAAATTTGGGGGAGGGGGTGGGAAAACACTTATGTTTCTGCTCCTGATCTTTTCCAGTAAAGAGCTGTTTTGGAAAATTTGAGTAAGCTCTATGTAGGGCTTTCAAATATACAGTGAGCCAAAATAAAAGTGAACAGGGGAGGCAATAAGATGATTCAAAAGCATATTTTTTTAAATGACATTTTAAGTGGAATTTATTTCTCACAATGGAATACTGTTTTTTTTTCTATAAAGAGCAAAGAGTTATTTTTTATGGTGCGCTATTAAGTGGGAGAATGAATTCATATCTAAAAACAGTGTAAGATGCAAAACAACAAAGCTACACTTATCTCAAATTTGCATTCAGGAATATGTAAGAGGCTTTTAAAATCCAGATTTATTAGCACAAGTTGCTATTGGCTATCAAAAATATTTCTATTTGATCAAAATATTAATATAATTAATGCTGTAATGTTGAAATATTATCATAAAAATTGAAACTTTTAGGAATATTTACAATGAATGAATGTTTTGTATTGAAGCAATTTAGCACTTATTAAGAGAAAAATTGTATTACATCTTGAGCAAAATGTTTTTTAATTCAAATCAAAATAAAACATACATATAAGCATAAATTTGTTAGAAGGCATATTTGAAAATCCTATGTAAAGGTAAAAGATCTAACTGCTCTTCTGGCTGTAAACATATGTGGATTGCATGGGAAGTTCTGCACATTTGATTTCTTTCCAAGTTCATGCTATCACAATTGATCAATGGAATCAAAGGAAACAAACTTGATATTGCTTAAACTTTATCTCAAATACATCCTTTCAGAAAAAAAGAATCAGATTGTGATGCACTACAACATAAGAAACAGAAATATGATAAAAAAAATGTATACATATATATGAACTGGAATTTAATCTTTTTTTAAAATCACTTTTAAAACTACAAATTCAAGTATAGAGGAAACAGACCAAAGTCACATAACTATTATAAAACACTAAAGAGTCTATATCCTGTTCTATCTTCAGTGTTATTCTTTTATAATTTTTCTTAAAAATTCCTAAGAAGTTTATATAATCAAATTACCAATATTATTCTTGATATTTTCCCCCCCCATCCTTAATATGATATTGCAGACAAAGTTTAAGTTCTTTTTGACCACTGCCCTTTCCATGGCCATTAGCACATTCGCTAGTCTGTGTTTGAGCGAGAGAAACTGTCTACCTCTGGACTTCATGACTTTAAATTGTCCTTAAGTCATAAGGATCATGTTCCACATAAATTGTGCAATCGTTAACCTCATGCAATAATGTGGGCTGAGCTCCAATCTTTCATGGTGATGCTTTCTCTTCATTGCGTGGAACTAATTTAGCCCTGTACAATTTACAGTATCTTACCTTTGACTTTCTTCTAGTGACCTCCACATTGGTGCTCTACTTCACCAGAGTACAGTCAGCAATCCCTGAGCAGGGACTAAGCCTCAGACTATTTGTTGTAATTTCCCTAACTTAAAACTAGACCTACTCTACTAAAACTTTTATTTTTAGCTCCTGACAAGCTACCATTATTCAATTTGCTAATTAACAATTCAAATTTTCAGCTGCTCAGATAAAAATTTGTCCTTTCTTACTTGGCATTTAGTCTATCACCAAATCTTATTCTCTCCTCAGTATACCCCCACACATACATACATATATATGTATATATACACATATATATACATATATATACATACATGTATACACATATATACATATATATGTATGTATGTGCGTGCATGTGTGTATATATTTTAGGGATACCTTTACTAAAAGTAAAAGACTTTTCCTTTTGATTTTTAACTTATCAACACACAGTTAATGAGTGATATTATCTTTCCTACTTGTACAATATATTTCTTTTTAAAAAATTAAGATGTTTTGTTTCTTTCTAATCATGATCACGATCTTCCCGTTCATCATCTATTTGCTAGAGCGGGCACCAGTAATATCTCCATATGTCCTGTCTCATGCTAGTGAACCCAAAGGCATCCGCTTGCTCCAGGAACATAAAGAGCCTCAAATCATTATATTAGGTCATGGGAATGACCTAATATAAATGTTACTGGTATTTGGCATATCAAATACAACACGAGCAGCTTGCCAGGCTAAAAAATGCATCTAATTCCTCAGATAACAGGTGGCTTTTATATCAAGAATGGAATGGGATAAAATATTGAAACCTCCTATTTTATCTAAATAAAATTTTATTTAGCCTCCTAAATAAGAGGAGGCTAAATAAGTCTCCTATTTTATCTAAATAAACATTTTAGCAATGTTTATACATTGCTAAAACAGAAACAAAAATAATAAAAATTATCTTCTGTAAATGTCAGAAATAAGCTATTTAGTTTGTGTGTATGTGTGAGAAAGAGATAGAGGGAAAGAGGAGAGGTTGCACATGGCATATATAACATCAGAAGTACTGAATGATACAACCAAGAGAAAAGGAGATTTGAAAACAGAGTAGGAAAAAAAACTTAAGGATTGAGTGCTGGGACAATAAAGCATTGTAAGGTGAGAGATATGAGCAGGAACAAACAAAGGAGACTGCATGGGCCTGCTCAGTGCTGTGTGAGAACCCAAACAGAAAGAAAGGTTTTTTTTTCTCTACTGAGAAGCAGAGCAAAAAAAAATGTTTAATAGTTTGAGGTGGAATGACAGCCAAAAGTTATGGTGGCATAGGGCATTTTTCTGTCATCCGGGTAGTACTTGGGTGGTCTATTGTGGCAATCAAACTCAGGGTCTAGCACAAAGATAAAACATGCTCTAGTGTTTGAGCATATATATTTCCCTACTCCCAAAAAAAGTGTTTTATAAACCAGGGAATGAGGACCAGAGAGATGGTATAAGTGTTTCTTAGTTTTCTATTCCTTCTTATGGTCTGGTGTTAATGAGAGATCTCTGTAGGTCGGGGGCACAGAGATGAGACTTCAGGAACGAGATGCTTTTTCATTAATTTTTAATAACCACTGGCCGGTGAGGGACAGTAGCTCATCTTAGCAGCTGATAGCTTACCGAATGACCACAACTCTCTTATATACCCACAGCATCAAATAATAAGTTTTACACTACCAAAACATTTCACATATTTTTCCTAACAGCTGCATAGTATTCCATTGTATAGATGTACCAAAGCTTCTTTATCCAGTCATCGATTTTCGGGCAAAGTTATAGAATTTGCCTATAAATGGATGGACATGGAGAAGATTATGTTGAGTGAAATTAGCCAGAAGGAGAGAGACAGATACAGAATGACTGCATTTATTTGCATAACATAAATATATAGGTACATATTATGATACCAGTATCCAAGGTCAAGTGAAACATATATCAGGAGGTCTTGTCAAAGGTGGAAATTATCACAAACGTACGGGAGTCAGAGGCTAGGAAAGACAGAAAAATGGAACAGTGTGCTAACAATTGTTGAGGGTAATAATGCCAACCTAGAACTGAGCATTAAATAGAGGCAAAAAGATACACATGACAACCCTTTTTAATGTATGTTCTGTAATCCATAGTCTGGAATGGAAGGAAAAGAGAAAGAGAGAAAAGGAAAGAAATAAAGAACCTGCCATGGAGGAGGGCTGGGAGAGAGGGGAGGGAACCGGGGATGTTGGTGGTGGGAGATGGTCACTGGTGGAGGGATGGGTGCTGGAACACTGTATGACCAAAACCCAAATATGAACTTTTTAATTGTATATCTTTGTAATTGTATCACTGTCTTCCCGTTGTTCATCGATTTGCTCGAAGGGCCCCAGTAACATCTCCATATGTCCTGTCTCATGCTAGTAGAGCCCAAGGGCATCTGCTTGCTCCAGGAACATAAAGAGCCACAATCCATTCTGGAATGAGGTCTATAATTGTTACTGGTATTTGGCATATCAAATATAACACGGGTAGCTTGCCAGGCTCTGCCGTGCGAAGCATACACTTGCAGTCATCTCTAAGTCCAGCATTTAATGAGGAACCGCGTGGCTGCAAGCGGCCACGGGAGCCGGACTGTGATAGGCTGGTCTGCTGGGTGGAGTTCTGACGAGAGAGAAGTCCGGATGTGGAAAATGGAGGCCCTCATGGAGTGGGGGGGTCGTCTGGCTTGCTGCAAGGCTCTGCTGGGCTGGCGGGCCAGGGGCTAGAACCCGCCATCGCTCCTGGGCTCCTTGTGAGCGGCTGGGCACAGGGAGAGCAAGCAGCAGCTCTGCCCCATGTCTGTCTCTGGATCAGCATACCTGGGCCGGATTAAAAAAGACTGCAGCAGGGTGGATTTCGATGAGCCAGACTGTGATAGGTTGGTCTGCTGGGTGGAGTTCTGACAAGAGAGAAGTCCGGATGTGGAAAATGGAGGCCCTCATGGAGTGGGGGGTCGTCTGGCTTGCTGCAAGGCTCTGCTGGGCTGGCGGGCCAGGGCTAGAACCCGCCATCTCTCCTGGGCTCCTTGTGAGTGGCTGGGCACAGGGAGAGCAAGCAGCAGCTCTGCCCCATGTCTGTCTCTGTAATTGTAAAAATAAAAATTAAAAAAAAACAATTAAAAAAACACTAGAGCTCCCTCTCTAAATCTTAAAAAAAAATGTGTCACATATTTAGCATGGGATGCACAGATGATGGGAAGGGAGACAAACAGGAGCCAAACCTGCAGGGGACTCGTGTTATCTAGGTGAGGTGAGAAATAAACAAAACAATGTGTGACAGTTTGCTAATTCAGCCTTCCTGACTAGTCCAAGATGGCAAGATCTTATCAGACTTGGAGAGACAAGAAAAACTTGTTTTCTGTCTGCACTCCAAGCAGTGCCCATTAGATTCCATCTTAGATTAGCTACAGCCCACAAGGAGATGTGACTCAGGGAAATGACCTAAGATAGCAGAGTCAGTGTTTCTGTATCATGAAAATAGTGTCACTAGGGAAGTCCGCATTCTACCTCTATTGGGAGCCAGCCTGCCAGAAAACCTTGTGTATCTGTCAATAAGCAGTATCCATCAGACCTTAGTATATCCTTTGATCTACTTTCTGTCAAAAGTTGGGGGTGGGGAGGCAACATCTTTATGATACTTGGGGGATCATGGGGTGCCAGGGATCAAATCTTGCATGTTCGAGACAAGTGCCTTACCCACTGCACTATTACTCAGCACAAGTGTTAAGGTGCTTGCCTTGGATTCGCCACCCAGTGTGATCCCTCAGCACTGCATATGGTTGTCAGAACACTGCTGGAGTGTTCTCTAAGCACAGAGTTAGGAGTAATACCTGAGCACTGTTCAAAGTTGTCCAAACCCTTCCATACCTTTCCCAAAGTCAAGTAGTGGCCAGTCTTGAAAAGTGTTATTTACAAGTCCAGTTCGATGGGAACTAGAATTGAATTATTAAATCAAGTAAAATAGCTCTCATTTGTGACATTGCTAAAAGAAATTTCAGTGAAGGAATAAGAATAAAAGACTCTTTATTTGGGAGAGGGTTTTTTAGATAATAAGATAAGGGAATAACTGAAAAAGGAGTATTGCAGATTGGTGTTTGTTTTTTTTTTTAAGTGGAGGACTTACTTTTCTTACAACATTGTTTTTTAATTTAATTTTCAATTTATTTTATCGAAGAAATAGCTAAAAGGACAAAGAACCTCCGGCTCCGGGCACATCTCTTTGACTCCACCGTTCTCTCTGCATTAAGATATGCCTCAGAGACCTGGGCCCTATGAAAGCAGGGATGAGTATGCTATTCGGGTCTCCCAGAGAGGAATCGAAAGAGCTATGCTTGGAATATCACCCCTCACTCAAGTGAAAGAAGGAATCCGGAGTTCCGACTTCTGTCGCTATTCCAGAATCAGGGATGCTGTCTCATTTGCCAAGGCATCGAAAATCAGATAGGCTGGACATGTAATGCAATTTGGAGACAACCTCTGAACTAGAGCCATTACTGACTGGATCCCACGGGATGTCAAAAGATCACGTGGCCGCCCACCTACAAGATGGTCAGACTTCCTTGTCAAGACCCTGAAGGAATGGTTTTAGGCTCTTCATATTCCAGAATCAACTAGATGCCATTGGACTACATTGGCATGTGATAGGTCCAATGGAAATGTTACTGGCGCCCAGTCGAGCAAATCCATGAATAACGGGATTCAAGTGATGAAGTGATCAAGGTGATCAAGTGATATACCATGAGATATATAATTACAAAACTGTTCATATTAGGTTTCAGTCATACAGTGTTCCAACACCAGTCCCAGATTGGTTTTAGAATGTTTACTTGTAAATGTAAAGAGAAGTATATAAATGAAGAGGAAGCTAAAGGGAAGAAATAGGTTATTGTTGGGGGAGCCACTGGTGTCCCCACAGTATCAGGACAGAAGTTCTCTTTTACCTATGAGGTTGCTAGGGGAATGGATGAAAACTCACGAGTCCAGCGCAGTTTCAAAAAGGCTTTTAATAGTACAAAAGCTCTACCACCGCAATCCAATATAATGAAAGAACTCTACTCTGGTCAGAACTTAGACAATACAAGAGAGCCCAAGTCTCCCACCAAAGAAAAGAGGATCTCACCCAAGAGGAGTCCCTACCCAAAAGAATGGAGAAAAGAGAAGATGGAGATCATTCAATTTAAGAAAACGATCAAGGATGTGGACAAGAAACAGTGACTAGATTTAAAGTGAGGACAATTAATGATATCATTGATAATCATGAATAATTAATGATTATAAGTATTCACCAGCTGTGTTCATCTTGGTGTAAGCGAAGAGCTTGCAGAGTTTAATTTGTTCAAGGTAGGATTTTACAAGGTCAATAATATATACAAAGCAAGAAACTTGAAAGTATGTGCAAGAAATTATTGTCATGGTAAACTAAGAACTTGAACGTGAATATAATAGAAAATTGCATAATAAATTGTAATACTGAGTCTACTTGTTGGAGAATATGATAATAAAAACTGATTTATAAAAAGAAATGTTGTTCGTAATAGAGGCTAGGATATAATTATGTTTGTGGAGCCTTGGCAGACTAAACACTTGGAAGAGAAGTAGCCAAGTTGTTGAGATGGTAAGATGGAAGAGAATCTCCTAGGTATATGCTGAAAGTGAACCTAGCATTATTAATGAAATAAATGCAAGTACTTGATTTACTATCACAAGATTAGACAAGTAGGTTTCAGAGATGATAACCATGACAAAGCTCAAATTTAGTGATTTGGGAAACTTAAAAGATGATTTAGAGAGCGCTTCCCATGCAGCTTGTATATTGGTAGAAATGTTCTGTATCTCTTATATGTGGCCAGTGGTTACTACATTAGATTGCACAGTAATGAGAAGAAAAGAGGATATATGACTTCTCATTAGGCTCAGTATAAAAAGGATACAGAATGAAAAGTGAACTCTTGAGAAGCCTACAAAGTAGTCTCAGATGAGAACCAAGATTCAATATAGAGCTGTGGAGACCAAAGGAAATATTTTTTCTTTATTTAACGAGTCTGAATTCCAGAAGATGGCATGAAGAGTTTCATAAAATGGAGAGGGAGAAGTATTTCTATGCATATTATGACTTTTTGTTTTTATGCCTTTTGATAAAATTCATTTTCATTATTAATTGTCCCTTAGTGAAACCAATATAATGCTTAGCAGAATATTGACATTTAAATGATGGTCATCAAAGAAAGTAAAAATATTAAATCTCTTACACATAAGGCCATTTTTTTATCCATAGCCTCTAAAATATGTAGTCTGGGAAATATACTCTATCTGAATTCTACTTTCATAGAATCTCAACAATTCATCTAAGTTTAACTAAGTCAGCATAAGATAATATCTATTGCATACATATATTCTTATTTAGAAAGAGGATATTTAATATTATTTTAAAATGATTACCTGTTATTAAGGAATTTCTGTTTGTCAATTCTGCTTACAGATGTCTTATTAATCCATCATTACTCCTTATGGCAGGTGTTAATATCAGAGTGTTAAGAGGTATCTGAAGTGAAATGCTGTATGCATATGGTCTGAAATTATATAAGTAGTAAGAGCCAGTTTCCCTATTTCTTATAAAATTTAATGTCTGACAAATTTATAACTCAATTTTTCTATTTTTTTCTATATTCTGTAGTAGTCAGTAGGCAGGGCAGAAAAAAAAGTAAAAATAATGGTGTTCTCTACCTTACTCATATGTTTTATAATAGTGATAAAATACAAATAAATATGCATTCATCTGCATTAGATATATAAATTTAAAAGACATTCAGAGAATCATAAAAAATACAATTATGCAACAAGTTAAAGGATAATTATCACTATATTGATTCAAATAAGTATAATAATAGTTAAAAATCAAGTGTCATCTTAAGCTTATATTCATGAATTATGTTTATGTGCATAATTAATAGATCACATTTTATAGTTCTATTTTGCAAACACCTCAATTACATATTTTATTCTTGTAAAAATATTCAAATTACAGGGGTAAGAGACAGATCAATGCTTGAGCATCTGATTTGTGTACAGGAATTTCAGGGAAGTACAAGGTTAGAGGATAAAGAACCAGTATGTTCTTGTATTTGTTCCATATGTCATCGTGACATAGTCAATAGCACTTATTGTATTTGAGAATTTGAGAATTATAACAGACTTACCAGAGGCATATTATGACTGTCTTCAAGGTTCTAGGAAAAGAGAGCAACTCTCAGAAAAGAATTTTTATACACCTAGGCAAAGAACTTATTATTCATCTTGGCAAGACATTTGTTACTCATCTTAATAACCAGAACATAATACAATATCTGCCATATGTAATACATATAGAAATATGTAATGTAATACATATTTACACATGTAAATATTCAATTTAGTATTTTGAATGAATGAAGCTTTGCAATGTAAAATTAAACCAGATTCTATTATTCTACCTATTTTATTTATGAACTTTGCATCATTTTGACTTCAGTTAGTTATTTCTATTGTGCTTTCCACAAACTGAGGGTAATTTGGACAGGATTTATTTTCTAGTTCTAAAGTCATATCAATGACTTTAATTAATATCTTTGATTCTACATCCTGGTTTCATAACTAAGAAACATGAAGACATTCAGCTTGGACTTTAAGATAGATCATGCAGATGCATTTGTTTGTAAATTTACTTGTATTACTTGTCTTCCTGTTGTTCATTGATTTCCTTGAGCAGGCACCAGTAACATTCTCATTTGTCCCTGTCGCATGCTAGTGTAGTCCAAGGGCCTCTGCTTGCTCCAGGAACATGAAAAGCCTCAACCCATTCCTTCAGGAAATGAGTTATATTATTGTTACTGTTTTTGACACATCAAATTCAACACGTGGTAGCTTGCCAGGCTCTGCTGTGTGGGCACTCTTAGTTTTTGCATTTAGTGATGTATTGCATGGCCACAAAGGGGCCACGTGCAACAGGGAGAACCAGTAGCAGCTCTGCCCCGGGTATCTATCTCTGGTTCATAGTCAACAGCCCTGGAGCAGTTCGTGGTTGGGTCCAAGAGCCTTCCCAGACAGGATAGAGGTGGGGGAAAGGGACCCCAGCTCCATCTCCATGGAAGCCCAGTGACTTTAGCCTCCGAGACCGGCATAGCTGGACTTGAAAATAGACTTCTCTCTAGGATGGGGGCTCTCACGAGCCAGACTTGAGATTGGCTTCTCTCTTGGGTGTAACTCTAACAAGTTGTGGAAACCAGACATTGAAAATGTCTGCCATCAGGGTGTGGGTTTCCTCTGGCTTCTTCCAAGGTTCTACTGGGGTGAAAGGCCAGGGCCCCAACCTGCCCTCCCTCCTGGAAGCCTCATTATCAGCTGAGCATAGGGAGAGCCAGTAGCAGCTCTGCCACATGTATTTACTTAAGCAAAAATATTATTTAGGAACTAGTTTCAACAACTTAGAGATATAATTGCAAGTAAGATTTATTTACCTGCCTCGTGAGGGTTGCAGGTGTGGCTGCAGTGCCTAGTTGCATCGGCAGGTGGCCTACAGGAGCAGGCTTGTCTAGACCCAGGGCTCTGCCCTATGGGCCCCTGGATGATCGATGATCTGACACTTGATCACTTGAATCCCACTATACATCGATTTGCTCGAGCGAGCACCAGTAACATTTCCATTGGACCCTATCACGTGCCAATGTAGCCCAGTGGCAACTGGTTGATTCAGGAATATGAAGAGCCTCAAATCGTTCCTTCAGGGTCTGACATAGAAAAAAAATACTGGGTCCCCTTGGGTGAATTCAGAGCCACTGCAGAACCTGGCAAGCTACCCATGATGTATTCGATATACCAAAAACAGTAGCAATAATGGACTTCATTCCCAACGAATGGAGACATTACTGGTGCTCACTTTAGCAAATCAAAGAACAATTTCATTTGCTCGAAAACAAGTGACAAGTGACTAATGACAAGATTATTTATTCAAAATGAATATTTGGGAAAATATAAGAACAACGTTCATTTTTCTTTGTTTATATCTTACCCAAAAATTAAAAATGAGGTAAAGTTAAACACTTGAAAATAAAATCTCTAAACTGATTAAAATCTTATTCCAGTTCTTGTTCTAAAATATATATATGACTTCTTCCCCATTGGGTTTTTCATGTAATACTATAACTTTCTGCCTCAACTATGTAACAGTTTTGTTTCATAAAAATTAGTGAGACTACTTAATGTCATGTCTCCCTTTCCACCATCTCAACCCTCCACAGAAACCAACAGATCACACACAATACCTACATCTTTCAGCCATTATGTTTTTTTCTCCTTTATCATCTAAATTTATTTTCTTTACCTTTTGCTTTTCCTCTCCCTTCACTGAAATGTATCCTGCCAAAGCTGATTTTTCTTGTGCTTTTATTTTTTGCTTCATTTCTACCTAGATAACCACTTGATTGTTGGTCATTGGTCATTACTAAGTAAGTGAATGAACTTCTCCAGAGTAGTAGTCCTATTTATGTTCGTATTCTAATGATAGGCATAGCAACTGGCATGTGGGAGGTACCCAATAAACACTTGTTACAAAAAAAAAAAGTATATAGGAGATAATCTTGTTATGAGTAGTCTTGGGAAAAGATATGCATGTATGTTGATCACAGAAATAATCTATAATTTAAAAACTTGTACAAAATCCTTCTATTGAAAAAATTAACTTTACAGGAGAAAACTTTTTTTGCATAAGTGGGAAAAGGCTGTGTGCAAAATTTAAGAAGTGTTGGATGACAGTACTATCTAGCTTGGGAGTTTTGCTGCTTAATCCACTTACAGTTTAAGCTGTTTACGTGTCCTTAAGTGCTGCAGGACACCTAAAAGCCTAAAAGCCTTTGCATCTGACCTGGATTGCCTCCTGCAGATCACTTTGTAGATAGGGGGTAGTTTAAATGTGGCAGTTTATCTGACCATGCATTCTGTATTGGCTGGTATAAATTTTCTCTCATGCTACCACAATCATCGTGGGACTAGCTAGATTTTACCAGCACATTTGCCTGGCCACGTTGCACCTCTAAGTAATTAGACCAGAGAGAAATGCTGTTTGCCTCCAAGCAAGCAAGCATGGCTCCCTGATAACTCAAAGGCAACTAAAAAACAAAAACTACCGTGAAGTAGAGGAGACTCTTGTGAAGGCTTGGAGAAATATTTAACTGGCGTTAGTATAGTATTGGATACAGAGACATGCCATCTCAGAAACCCCCCTTCTCTACTCTTTAAAGGCATTTCCAGGCAGATTTTTTAAATTTTTTATTATACCACCGTGAAACATACAATTACAAAGGTGTTCATAATTGGTTCTTGGTGATACAGTATTCCAGCACCCATCCCTCCACCAGTGCCCCATTTCCACCACCAATGTACCCCTCCCTCCCGCCCCCAGGCCGCCTTAATAGCAGGTACCCCAGTTTCCTCTCTTTCTCTCTCTATCTCTCTCTCTGTCTCTGCATCTCTCTCCCTCTTATTTTACACATTGTGGCTAGCCCTGCAGATATTTAGAGTTTATCACTTAAGTCTCTTTGTGTATATTCAGTGGTGAGTTTTAATCTGTCCAGGCAGATCTTGGCTCAAGACATTAGGTGAGGTGCTGGGAGAAATTACCTCAGGCCATTTGATCCTTCCTACCAGGGGAAGTTACATTTAGCTTATAGCTCCTCCCAGCTCTGCTAGGAGGCTTATAATTAGCTCTGGGTCCTTGTAAACAGCCAGAAGGCCTCCTGAAGTTGCTACATTTCTATAGAGCTATTTTCCTGTTTTCATCTCTAGATAGCCCAGCCCATTCTGGGCTGGGCTAGGAGTTTGGGCGGATTTCTAGCTATAAAATAAGCTGCAAGAAGAAAGAAGCCTCTTCTTTTTTCCCCTTTTGCCATTTTGGCTTCCCTTGGCGTTTTGCTTCTCCGTTCTCTCCATTCTCTGTTGGGCCTCAATACGTGGTGGCAGCCATCTTGGCCTACACCTGGCTGGGGCCTAGCTGGGAACCCAGAGTCTGGAGGTTTTCCCTGCTCTTGGATTGTATATTGGAATCTGTGATAGTAAAGCCCTTTTACAACTGCATCGGATTCCTGAGTTTTCATTCATCCCCGCAGGCTTCAGAGGTAGAAGGGAACTTGCTTCCCAGCACTGTTGGGGACCCCAGAGGAGTCCACATTAAGCCAGGGCTTAAGCCAGGGCTCATGCTAATGAGATCTCTCTTCTGTGTAAACACTAATGGAGGGTGTGAAAGTTACAGGTGTCATTTGACTCTGAATCAGTAACTTCTGAGACATTACTATAGTCTCTACTATGATTTCAAAGTTATCTAGATTGGGCACAATTCCTTTTAATACCCACTAGTCTCAGCATGGGACAGTTAGAATTTACAAGGAGACTACCACCCTCACTATGTTGAAACTGTTTAAGATTAAAGGAAGGAACATGCTAGTTTGCCCTCAAGCAGGTGAGCATGACCCTTTCAGTAAACAGAGAAGACACTCATCTTGGTGCAGAATAGAAACTAGATGGAGCTTGTGGGTGCCATCTAGATTGCATGAAACCTATGAAATTATATGTCTCTCCCCATGAATATACATCCATTGAGATGTATTTCTTCAAGCCAGCTCTCCCTCTCCAGTATTTTGACCTAAGAGATAATCTCTGAGAAAGCGAGTAGTCCCTAGCATAATCATTTGTTTAGATCTGAAACAAGTATGGTACCACACTACTTCTACAACTAGAAGCTGATCTTTGTTAACATTACCCTCCCTGAAGATAGGATTACTTTAGGGTATATAAGGGGGACTGACTTGAGGTACTGGGATCCATTTTGGTGGGATACTTGAGTTTGAGCGCATGGTCTACATTCTGACCAAGAGTTAGAGTTCTGGGGAATCCCATTATCTTGGATTGCAGCAGCAGAGCTTGTTTTATTAGTGATTAGTAAAAGTCTTTTGGAACTGTGCTAGACTCATGAGCTTTCATGCATTCCCTGCTGACCTCAGAGGTAAAAGGAACTTGTTCCTGATATTGTTGAGGACTCCAGCGGCTCCCGACAAAAAATGGCATGATTTTCTTTGCAATATAAACAATTTTACATATGGTAAATGCTATAGTGATAAAACATTCATATTTTATGAATATACGGTAGTAATAAAAATCTTTAAGGTGGATAAAATGAATATGAATGCATATCTCAGAGAAATGACATAATGAAGGTCACAGCAATTAAGCAAATTTGGGGCCAACAGAGGTACCCTTCATATTATATTCACGTTTATGAAGTTCATGATTTAGGTTTAGATTCTTACAGCCTGGCTATCGTGGCCACTTGTGGCTGTGCGAGTCATCAATAAATGCTGGATTTAGAGGTGACTATAAGAGTATGCCACCTGCACGGCAGAGCATGGCAAGCCTCCCGTGTCATAATTGATATGCCAAATACCAGTAACAATAATAGACCTCATTTCCATGACCTGATGGAATGCCTTGAGTCTCTTTATGTTCCTGGAGCAAGCAGATGCCCTTGGGCTACACTTGCTTGCAACAGGACATATGGAGATGTTACTGGTGCCTGCTCGAGCAAATCAATGATGAACGGGAAGACAGTGACAGTGAGAGTAACAGTATACTCCATACATCTTTATTTCTGAAACTATTCTTAAAAACTTGTTTGCTTTAGCACTCCATGGCATGTGGAGAGAAATGTCCTCAGCTACAGTCTGTGTATAAGTTGGTTCAGTCTCTGTGAAAAAATAGAGGCAGTCTTAAATAATTAAAAACAGAGCTATCATATGATTCAGCAATTCCACTCCTGGATATCTATTCAAAGAACAGACACTAACTCAACAAGATTATGCATACTATTGTCTTCATCGCAAATTATTTACAAGAGTCAATACCTAGGACCTATACAACTGTCCAACTACTGATGAATGGTTAAAGAAATTATGGCATATGGAGGCAGGCTATGGGAGGGGGGGAAGGAATTGGGGACATTGGTGGCGGGAAATGGGCACTGGTGGAGGCGGGATGCTGGAACACTATGTGACTGAAACCTCCAAATATGAACAGCGTTGTAATTGTATATCTCACAGTGGTATAATAAAATATTTTTTAAAAAGTCCTGGCATATAGTCACAATGGAATACTACTCAGCTACTAGAAAATACGAAATATTTCTCTTTGCTACAACATGGATGGAACTAGAGATGGGAATGTAGAATAATTTAGAAGTAGAAGACAAATAATGAATGATCGCACTCATATGGATTTATTAAGAAAAAAAGGTAAGGAAACAGACAATGTCCAATAAAAACAAACCATCTAGTTTGACCACAGAAGTGAGGTTAGCAAGAGTGGGGAGTGGGCTGAAAGGATCTAGTGAACTGTGTAGAAGGAATATTGGCACTTTGGTGGTAGGTGCAGTGTGGTAATACTGTACTCCTGAAGTGTATAAACATTTACACTCTAGTAAGCCAATGTTACAAAAAAGAAAAAAAATGATTCTGTTTTATACTCCTATCACTAAGTGATTATACTAAGGTTAAAGCATAATCTCAAAGGGAAATTCTAAATAAGGAAGACAAGGACAGCTTTTAGATATCAAACACTGCCTTCGCTATTCTAAGTACTATTTGAAATATGTGTTCAAGATTGATACACACTAGTAGTTTTCAAAGATCCTCCTGACCAATCACACCCTTTCAGAGATTTCACTTACACTTTATGTGCTTCACCTAAGCTTTATACATTTCATTTACCTCCAAATTGTTTCATCCTCAGCATTGTCAAAACACTTTGTCAGCATCATTAGTTTGAAAAATATGCTCAACATTTAGCTTGGTATCATTGTCTATGACTGTCACATTTCTTATTTTTTCACACTTGAGGCAAGAGTTCTCTAAACTGATTTGTCCTATTGACCTCTTAAAAGAAATTTACCAAGCATCACCTTGGAAATCAACCTTGGTAGGTGTAAATTACCACAAACATGTGGGAGCAGAGGTTAGGTAAGACAGAGAATGGAACATGATAAGCTCTAAGTATATATATATATATTACAATCCACAATGTGTAGGAGAAGGAAGAGAGAGAGAGAGAGAGAGAGAGAGAGAGAGAGAAAATATAAAGAACCTGCCATGGAGACAGGCTGGGGAGGGGGAGAGAATCGGGGGACATTGGTGGTAGGAAATGGGCACTGGTGGAGGGATGGTTGCTGGAACACTGTATGGCCAAAACCCAAACGTGAACATTTTTGTAATTGTTTATCTCATGGTGGTATCACTTGATCACTTGATCACTTGAATCTCGTTATTCATCGATTTGCTCAAGCGGGCGCCAGTAACATTTCCATTGGACCCTATCACGTGCCAATGTAGCCCAGTGGCATCTGGTTGATTCAGGAATATGAAGAGCCTCAAACCGTTCCTTCAGGGTCTTAACAACGAAGTCTGACCATCTTGTAGGTGGGCGGCCACGTGATCTTTTGACATCCCGTGGGATCCAGTCAGTAAGGCTCTAGTCCAGCGGTTGTCTCCAAATCGCATTACATGTCCAGCCCATCTGATTTTCGAAAATCATGGTGGTATAATAAAATATATTTTAAAAAAAAGAAATCAACCTTGGTTTAGCAAACAAAAAGTATGTATACCCCTTTGTCAGAGAGCAATGGGTTCCCCAACAAAATTATGGAGCAGGACAGGATCCCCTTCTGCCCCAGGGGATTGGCGGCTGGCTAATGCAGCAAAATTCGAGAGTCTTTTACTCACACAAATTCTGGCAATACAATCCAAGAACAAGAAAACCCCAAAGTTTAAGTTCCAAGCTGGGCCTAAGACCACGTGGGCTTGTGGTTCTCAGCCAAGATGGCCGCTACCACATGCTTAGGCCCAACCAGGCAGAGAGTGGAAAGGAAGAGAGCAGAGGCAGAGGGTGAAGAAGAAAAGAGAGGCAAAGAAGGGGGCTATTTTTATATCCCTATTGGCCTGACTTGGCCCACAAATATGCATCAGATAGCAGTCAAGGCCAATTCTTTCAGTTTTGCTTCCCGGAGCTCACCTGGTCCCATTGAAAACTTAATATACCATCGCCATGATTTTCCTTTGAAGTTTCCCTGAAGACCTTATGCAGAAATGGGGGGCAAGGGCATCTGGGATGAAACATCTCTCAGGATTCTATACAAAAGCATGTTGTTCTATGGCTAGGTATTTATTTCTCCAAGCCCCACGAGATCCTTGTCTTTATTTCAAAGTTGTTTTGGGCACTAGCCTTTAGAATTTATTGGAAATCCATGTTTGCTTACCAGAAGGCAAATAGCGTTTCTCTCTGACCTTATTATGGCTATAATATATTTAAAAGAGGATCCACTGCAGTCAGATAAATACTGGTAAGATTTGTCCAGTCCCACGAAGATTGTGGGAGCCTGAGAGAAAATATTTATACCAGCTAACACAAAATGAATGGTAAGATATTCTGCCACATAGAGTGACAGATCCAAACTGTCTTCCTGCCCCTATCTACAAAGTGACCTGCAGGAGGTAACTCCAGGCAGGTGCAGAGGCTCTAGCCAGCCGTGTACTCGAAAACCTCATTGCACTCAAGGCAAATGCAACCCCTCAGGATAATTCATGTATCCCCTTGATGTTCATTATTTTGGGGTAGACTTTGGTGGAAAATTGCTTAAAGAATACTATTGCTACAAAGTTACTCAAAAATTTTAACAGCTCTTAACTTTTACATATTCGTATGGTAAATTCCTTTCCACTATCTAGAAATTTCATTTACTAAATCAAAATCATAACAGAAAATTTTAGAGCCCTGAGGCTCTAAAAACTTTATCCAGTTTGCTGCCCTGGTCACCTTTCTCTGCCTTTTACTGTATCCCCACATAACATGTCAGACAAGGACTTCCTTTAATTCGCAAAAACATCATTGTACCTTGTGTCTCAGCTTCCAGTTTCCTGGCACCTCATGCATATTTTTCCACTGTCACAGGAATTATCTTCCTGAAGCATAAATATAACTATTGGCTTGCAATATTATTTTTAGCTCTTGTGTCCATGAGGCTATGCTATACTATGGAATTCAAAGTATATATATTTTGCCTCCAATTTTTCTTTACTGACTAATTCTGCATGTCTTCTAGACTTATACTTTTTTAAAAAGTCACTACTTCCTCAACACTTGCTTGGTCAAACATCAAAAGAGTTTGTTTGGTTGAAATCTGAAATAGCAATTTCATTTTATCTTTCTTTTTCCTTAGACTTCAGTTCATATTAAATACTGCCTTCATCGTGAAACTCTCTCAAATACTGCCATAATGATTAAGTCACTGCTTTTAGTCTGATTTTTAGAATAGTGACCACTCTATTCTTCATTACTAAGAACTAAATCTAAAAAAAAGACATTAGGTAGATGATAGAAAGACAGCATTTTGGCTCATAGCCTGTGGCAATATGGCACGAAGTTCTGCTTCAAACATAAATGAAATAATTCAGAGTCAGTCTACTCTAAGTTAGACTCAGAGAAGATTACACTGCTTTGCTAGTAACAGCAAGTAAATGACTACTTCTCTAACCAGCCCAAAGTGTCCAGAAATTGACTAATAACTGACATCATCCTTCATTTCAATGAAGTGTTATTCCAAATGTTGAAAAAATTACTACTGATTTTTCCATTTTGTTAACCTTTATACATTATCTAGCAAGGACCTCCTACATGAAAGTACTCATTTTTGTTCTCATTGTGGTGGGTTTTCCTGGGTGGTAACTGGAACCACAGATTGCTTTTCATAATAATTTGATTTTGTGGCCCTACATTTGTTAATAATATTCTCTTATTATTCAGTTACCATTTATAGGATCTGTGGTGATGTCGCCATGTATACCCCTGACATTTTTTTTTTTTTGGGTTCTGGGGCCACACTAGACTGTCATCATGACTTACTCCTTGGTCTGTGCTCAGAATCACACCTGGCAGTGCTCAGACAACCACATGCAGTGCTGAGGATCTCAAACCTGAGTTGGCCACATGCGAAGTCACTCTATTATCTCTCCAGCCCTTTTGAATTTGGTGTATTTTGTGGAATTTTGAGTCTATGTCCGTTAAGCATATAAATCTATTGTTTTTTTATTGCAGTGTCTTAAGGTTAAGTTACCTTTAAGAATGGTGTTTAAAAAACATTCATTCCAAAAAAAAGTATTCATTCGTCTTTGATTTTGGTAAGAGACTTAGAAGTAAGAGTGTTTGGTTATCTTTGAAATTTTTGTTATGAAAGTTTCAAAGACGTAATAGATCTGGGGGCTGGAACAATAGTACAGTAGGTAGTATGTTTGCCTTGCATACAGCTGACCCAGGTTTGATCCTCGGCATCCCATATGGTCCCCAGGACACGTTTAGGAATAATTCATGAGTGCAGGAATCACCCCTGAGCATCGCTGGGTGTGATCCCAAAAAGCGGGGAGTAGGGGGAGAGAGGATGTAATAGATCTTTGACAAATGTGATAGAATTCAAAGCTGAAATTGTCTAGTCCTGACCTTTGTACATGTTTGTGTATTTGAGGTGGGATGGTGGGAGAATATTTTGTTACTAGAGATATGCTGTTGTTTTGTTCAGATTTTATTTCTTCCTGATTCAGTCTTAAAAAGTTTTCATAATTTTAAAACTTTTAGAAATAAAATTCATGAGGGGCTAGAGTGTCAGGCAGGACATTTGTCTTGCATGTGGCCAACCTAGGTTCAATATCTAGCATCCCATATGGCTCCCTGAGCGCCATCAGGAGAAATTCCTGAGCACAGATCCAAGAGTAACCCCTGAGCATTGTCAGACATTGTCCAAAAAACCTCAAAGATTAATTAATTACAATTAAATAAAATTAATGAGAATCTACAAAATTGTTTATGAAGGATAAGAGAAAAGATATACATGATTAATGCTAAGAATTTAAGTTTCCTTATCTATAGAACTCAAACTTCTTAATGCAATTTCCTTTTCTCATTTTGTATACCAAAAATTGACACAAACTCCTCATATATATTAAGTGCCCAATAAGTGTAGTTTGAGTAGACAATGAAGTGAGTGACCATATGTTAAAATAGTCCTGACTTTAGGAAGCAGGTTAGTCTGATAATCTGCACTGAAACGTTCTCTAGAGTAGCAGTGGTCAGCACACAGTCCGTAAAATTCTAAATAATAAATGCTGGTGCTTAAGTGTCTTAAGGTGTCTATACTGCTTTTCATGTCTGCTTAAAATGGTATTAATTTCTCAACTAATTTTATAATGGCACAAATATGGATTTGGATTTTGATTCTTGGTCAGATCAGAAATAAATAATTGGTACACTTACTAATCTTCACATCTACCATATGGAAATAGTAGCAATACTCATAATAGTAGTGATAATCATCTTCTAGTGAAATTTTAAAGATTAAATAAAATTATATATTCAAGGACACAGAAGCATTAAAATTATATATTCAAGGACACAGAATCATTTGGAACATAGTGATGATAATATCCAATATTCATCCAATACTTCTTACATGCAAAGAATTGTCTCAAGTCTTTTAGACTATTTAGATTATTTCACTATTTAGATTACTGCATCAGGAGTATAGTCAGTAATATACCTATGAGATAGGCACAATGATTATCTCCATTTAATAAAAGAAAAGAAAGGGAAGAAATTAATTTGCATAATAATACTTAAAATTATAAAATGGATGCATCACTTGATCACTTGAATCCCGTTATTCACTGATTTGCTCAAGCTGGTGCCAGTAACATTTCCATTTGACCCTATCACGTGCCAATGTATCCCAATGGCATCTGGTTGATTCAGGAATATGAAGAGCCTCAAACCGTTCCTGCAGAGTCTTGACAAGGAAGTCTGACCATCTTGTAGGTGGGTGGTCACATGATCTTTTGACATCCCATGGGATCCAGTCTGTAACGGCTCTAGTCCAGTGGTCATCCCCATCGCTAATGGCAAATGGATCGCAAATGGATGCATAAGCCTAGTCAATTTTTCTTCTTATATTAATTGTGTTACAAAGTAATTTTACTTTTGGTTTTTGTTTACACATCTAGCAATGCTCAGTAGTTATTCCTCACTCTGCACTCAGAAATAACTTCTTGTGGTGCTCCAAGGTCCATATGGGATGCCAGAAATCAAACCAAGATTGGCTGTGTGGAAAGTAAATAAATACCATACTGGTGTACTATCTCATTTTCCCTAAAAATAAAATTTAATTTTAACACAGGTGGGTGCGTAATTCTTGCGTCTCCAGCGGACCCCAAGCTGCCCCAGGGAAGAGCGGAAACTCCATCAACGGGAACCAAGGCAAAGTGCCTTGGTTCCAGCCCGACTGACCCCGAACCCGTGCGCCCTGAGTTCCCGGGAAACGCCTCGACTCCCCACAGGTGGGTGCGTAATTCTTGGCGTCTCCGCGGACCCCAAGCTGCCCCAGGGAAGAGCGGAAACTCCATCAACGGGAACCAAGGCAAAGTGCCTTGGTTCCAGCCCGACTGACCCCGACCCGGCGCGGCCCTGAGTTCCCGGAAACGCCTCGACTCCCCCCACAGGTGGGTGCGTAATTCTTGCGTCTCCAGCGGACCCCAAGCTGCCCCAGGGAAGAGCGGAAACTCCATCAACGGGAACCAAGGCAAAGTGCCTTGGTTCCAGCCCGGACTGACCCCGACCCGTGCGCCCCTGAGTTCCCCGGGAAACGCCTCGACCTCCCCACAGCTGCCCCAGGGAAGAGCGGAAACTCCATCAACGGGAACCAAGGCAAAGTGCCTTGGTTCCAGCCCGGACTGACCCCGACCCGTGCGCCCTGAGTTCCCGGAAACGCCTCGACTCCCCACAGGTGGGTGGGTGCGTAATTCTTGCGTCTCCGCGGACCCCAAGCTGCCCCAGGGAAGAGCGGAAACTCCATCAACGGGAACCAAGGCAAAGTGCCTTGGTTCCAGCCCGGACTGACCCGACCCGTGCGCGCCTGAGCTTCTGGGAACATCCCAAAAACTCAAAACCGCTGCGGCGCTAGCGTCACCGCGACCCTCTCACTACCTACTTTGCATGAGGTACCAGTGAACCTTGGTTCCTACATCCTTGCCACCCACCCAAACTCTGCAAACAGACCAGACACCTACTAACTGCACTATCTAGTCACCCAAGAACTCACAGTTACAACCTACAATAGTCATAATGGTAAAGCAACGCAAAATTCCATCAAGCTCTGTGAGTGAAGTCACTGGTCCAGATGAGTCAAGCAATACCAATGAGTTGCATAACCTATCTGAAAAAGAATTTCGGAAAGAACTGTTAAGGATTCAAAAGGAATTCAAAGAAGCAATGGAATGCAAAATCAATAAAATACAAGAGGACATGATAGCAGAAGTGAGGAAAATGCAAAGGGAAATGACAGGTATTAAAAATGAGGTAAATGAAATAAAAAACACAGTGGAAGGCCATCATAGCAGAATAATAGCTACTGAAGAAAGAATTAGTGATCTCGAAGACGAGTTCCAAAGATTCTGTACACAACACCAGAAGATAGAAAAAAAGGCTCACAATTACCGAACAGACAACAAGAGATAATCGGGATGAAGCCAGAAGAAACAACATACGGATCATTGGGGTCCCAGAAGGGCAAGAAGAAAACCCTGATGAAGAAGAAACTGTCAAAGCCATAATTGCTGAAAAGTTCCCGGAACTAAAGAATGCTTGCCTCAAGATCCAAGAGGCCCGTAGAATACCAGCTAAAAAGAAACCCCAACAAGAATACTCCAAGACACATCTTAATAAAAATGACAAAAACTATAGATAGGGATAGAATACTGAAAGCAGCAAGATCAAAGAAGGAAATCACATACAAAGGAACATCTCTAAGATTTACAGCAGACTTCTCTGATGAAACACTCCGAGCCCGAAAACAATGGTGGGATATTGCGAAAAGGCTCAATGAACTGCAGGCTTCACCGAGAATTCTTTACCCGGCCAGGCTCACATTCAGATATGAAGGAAAGATACACAACTTCATGGATAAGCAACAACTCAGGAACTTCATGGACTCAAAACCAACTTTAAAAAGAAGGACTGAAGGGTCTACTCTAATGCGACCAAACCCATAAGCACAACAAACACAAAAAGAAAGATGGCACAAAATCCAATGACAATAATCTCTCTCAATGTCAATGGTCTAAATGCACCAATTAAGAGACACAGAGTGACAAAATGGATTAAAAAATTGAACCCAACATTCTGCTGTCTACAAGAAACGCATCTGAATAAGCAGAACAAACACAGACTCAGAGTCAAAGGTTGGAAGACCATTCTCCATGCAAACAACTCCTCCAAAAAGGCTGGTGTGGCCATATTAGTATCAGATAATATAGACTTCAGGCTAAAAAGGTTAGAAGGGACAACGAAGGCCACTTCTTATTAATTAAGGGGTATGTACACCAGGAAGAAATTACACTACTAAACATATATGCACCCAATGAGGGGTCAGCAAAATACATAAAACAACTGCTAAGAGACCTCAAAGAAGACATTGACAGTAGCACAATAATAGTTGGAGACTTCCAACACTGCTCTATCAACGATGGATAGATCAACAAGACTGAAACTCACCAAGGAAATATTGGACCTGAAGGAAGAAATGGAAGAAAGAGAGCTAGTGGATATATACAGGGCTTTTCATGCCAAAAAAGCTGAATACACATTTTTCTCTAGTGCACATGGAACATTCTCCAAGATAGACCACATGCTGAGCCACAAAGCATACCTCAATAAAATTAAAAAGATAGAAATTGTGTCAACTATCTTTTCAGACCATGATGCACTGAAAATGGAAGTTAACCGTACGCAGAAACAGGGAGTCAAACCAAACACCTGGAAACTGAACAGCTCACTGCTGAACAACAAATGGGTCATAGAAGAAATCAAACAGGAAATCCAAAGATTTCTGGAAATAAATGAAAATGAAGATACCAATTATAAGAACTTGTGGGACACGGCAAAAGCCGTGTTAAGAGGGAAGTTTATAGCCCTGCAAGCATTCATCAGGAAACAAGAAAGGGCCCACATAAATAACCTGACTACACAGCTGAAGACATTAGAGAAAGACCAACAAAAGGAGCCCAACCCAGGCAGAAAAAAAGGAAATAATAAAACTTAGAGAGGAAATCAATGAGTTGGAAACCAAAAAAACAATCCAAAAGATTAATGAAACCAAGAGCTGGTTTTTTGAAAAAATAAACAAGATTGACAAACCATTGGCAAGACTTGTAAGGACAGGGAAAGAGAAAAACCCAAATAAACAGAATCAGAAATAAAAAGGGTGACATCACAACAGAAACCGCAGAAATCCAAAAGATCATCAGAGATTACTTTGAGAGCCTGTATGCCGTGAAACATGAGAATCTAGAAGAAATGGATCAATTCCTGAAGTCCTATAACCTCCCACGGCTGAAACAAGAAGACCTCCAATACCTGAATAAACCCATCACCATCGAGGAAATAGAAACAGTAATTAAAAGTCTGCCCAAACACAAAAGCCCAGGTCCAGACGGATTCCCTAGTGAACTCTACCAAACCTTTAAGGAGGACCTACTGCCAGTCCTTTTCAAGCTCTTCCAGGAAATAGAAGAAACAGAAACACTCCCAAACAGCTTCTACGAGGCACATATCACCCTGATACCCAAAGCAGGGAGAGACAACACAAAGAAAGAAAACTACAGACCAATATCCCTGATGAACACGGATGCTAAGATCTTCAACAAAATACTAGCAAACAGAATCCAAAGACTCATCAAGAAGATTATACATCATGACCAAGTTGGATTCATCCCGGGAATGCAAGGATGGTTCAACATTCGCAAGTCAATCAACATAATACATCATATCAATAAAAGAAAAAATAAAAACCATATGATCCTTTCAATAGACGCAGAAAAAGCATTTGACAAGATCCAGCACCCGCTCATGATTAAAACGGCTCCAGAAAATGGGAATTGAAGGGACTTTCCTCAAGATAGTTACAGCCATCTACCAAAAGCCCACAGCAAGCATCATTCTAAATGGGGAAAAGTTGAAAGCCTTCCCCCTGAGATCAGGGACAAGACAAGGTTGCCCCCTCTCACCTCTTTTATTCAATATAGTACTGGAAGTACTTGCCATAGCAATCAGAGAAGAAAAGGACATCAAGGGCATCCAGATAGGCAAGGAAGAAGTCAAGCTATCATTATTTGCAGATGACATGATATTATACCTAGAGAACCCTAAACTCTCTACCAAAAAACTCCTAGAAACAATAGACGCATATAGTAGAGTGGCAGGATACAAAATCAACACCCAAAAGTCAGTGGCTTTCCTATATACAAATAACGAAACAGAAGAAAGGGATATTAAGGAAACAATTCCATTCACAATTGTGCCACAGAAAATCAAATACCTAGGAATCAACTTACCCAAGTATGTAAAGGACCTGTACAAAGAAAACTACAAGACACTGCTCCAAGAGATAAAAGAGGACACAAGAAAATGGAAACACATTCCCTGCTCATGGATGGGGAGAATCAACATTGTCAAAATGGTAATACTCCCTAGAGCTCTGTACAGATTCAATGCAGTCCCTATAAGGATACCGATGACATTCTTCAAAGAAATTGACCAAACGCTCCTGAAATTTGTATGGAACAATAAACCCCCAAGGATAGCTAAAGCAATCCTCGGGAAAAAGAAGATGGGAGGCATCACCTTTCCCAACTTCAAACTGTACTACAAGGCAGTAGTAATTAAAACAGCATGGTATTGGAATAAAAACAGACCTGTGGACCTATGGAATAGAATAGAGTATCCTGACACCCAACCTCAAACACATGATCATTTAATCTTTGATAAAGGTGCAATGAGTCTAAAATGGAGTAAGGAAAGCCTCTTCAACAAGTGGTGTTGGGAAAACTGGGCAGCAACATGTAAAAAAATGAATTTGGACCTGTGTCTAACACCATGCACAAAAATCAGATCAAAATGGACTAAAGATCTCAATATCAGACTTGAATCCATAAAAGTACATTGAAGAAAATATAGGAAAAACCCTCCACGACATTGAAGCTAAAGGCATCTTCAAAGGTGAAACATCACTAACAAAGCAACTAGAAGAAAAGATAAACATATGGGACTACATGAAACTGAAAAGCTTCTGCACCTCAAAAGAAACAGTGACTAAGATACAAAAGCAGTCCACAGAATGGGAAAGAATATTCACCCAATACCCATCTGATAAGGGGTTAATATCCAGGATATATCAGGCACTGGTAGAACTTTACAAGAAGAAAACAAACAACCCCATCAAAAAATGGGGACAAGAAATGAACAGAAACTTCAGCAAGGAAGAAATTCGAATGGCCAAAAAACATATGAAAAAAATGCTCATCATCACTAATCATCAGAGAGATGCAAATCAAAACAACAATGAGATACCACTTTACACCACAGAGACTGGCACATATTCAAAAGAGCAAGAACAACAAGTGCTGGCGTGGATGTGGGGAAAAAGGGGACACTCATCCATTGTTGGTGGGAATGCCGGCTGGTACAGCCTTTCTGGAAAACAATATGGACTTTCCTCCAAAGACTAGAAATTGAACTCCCATTTGACCCAGCCATACCACTCCTGGGAATCTACTCTGGGAAACCAAAAAATACGCAGCGGAAACACCATCCCTACTTTTATGTTCATAGCAGCATTATTCACAATAGCCAGAATCTGGAAGCAACCAGAGTGCCCGAAAATCGATGACTGGATAAAGAAGCTTTGGTACATCTACACAATGGAATACTATGCAGCTGTTAGGAAAAATGAAGTTATAAAATTTGCCTATAAATGGATGGACATGGAGAAGATTATGTTGAGCCGAAATTAGCCAGAAGGAGAGAGACAGATACAGAATGACTGCATTTATTTGCATGGCATAAATATATATGTACATATTATGATACCAATATCCAAGGTCAAGTGAAACATATATCAGGAGGTCTTGTCAAAGGTGGAGATTATCACAAACGTGTGGGAGTCAGAGTTTAGGTAAGACAGAAAATGGAACAGGGGGCTAATAATAGTCGAGGGTACTAATGCCAACCTAGAACTGAGCATTAAATAGAGGCAAAAAGGATACACATGACAACCTTTTAATGTATGTTCTGTAATCCATAGTCTGGAAGGGAAGGAAAAGAGAAAGAGAGAGAAAGGGAAAGAAATAAAGAACCTGCCATGGAGCAGGGCTGGGGAAGGGGGAGGGAACCGGGGATGTTGGTGGTGGGAGATGGGCACTGGTGGAGGGACGGGTGCTGAAACACTGTATGACCAAAACCCAAACATGAACTTTTTAATTGTATATCTTTTTTATTTGTATATCTCACGGTGGTATAATAAAATACTTAAAAAAAAAAAAAAAAAAAAGACAAAACCAAAAAAAAAAAAAAAAAATAAATAAAATTTAATTTTAAAACTACCTTAACTTTCCAACTTGTTTTATATGATAGAACTTTCAATTCCTTTTTATCAAAGAATCTATTTTTTTATGACTAGGAGATTCAATATGATTTAATGGAATGCCCCATTTATGTAGGATTTCGTATACAGTTTCTAGACAGATATTTTATATTTTTGAAAAGGAATACTTCACTTCCATGAACTTTTCTTTTTCAGGTGTGCATATTTGCATGAAAACAGATTTTTGTTGATAAATATGGTGTAATATAATACAATGAAAATAGTCATGTATATTCCTTTGCCTATATTCAATGCTCAGTTCTAGGCTGGTATTATCATTTCCAGAGATTATTAGCACATTGTTCCCTTCTCTTTCTTACCTAACCTCTGACTCCCACACACTTGCAGTTGATTCCACCTATTGACAGTACCTCCTAATCCATGTTTTGCCTAGCATTAGATATTGGCTTCATTATATATATGTATGTATATATATGTATGTATAAATGTGTGTATATATGTATATACATATATACATATATATACATATATACATATATATGTATATATATTTTATATCCCTCACATAAATTCTGTTATTCTATATCAGTCTTTTTTCCTTCTAGCTAATTTCACTAAACGTGATCCTCTCCATGTCCATCATTTTATAGTCAAATTTCATGATTTCATTTTTTCCTAAGAGCTGCATAGTATTCCATTGTGTAGATGCACCAAAGTGTCTTTATCCAGTCTTCTGTTCTTTGGCACTCTGGCTGTTTCCAGATTCTAGCTATTGTGAGTACTGCTGCTGTGAACATAAAAGTGAAGATGGTGTTTCTGCAAGCCACAATGTGTAAGAGAGAAGAGAGAGAAAGAGAGAGAGAGAGAGAGAATAGAAAACCTGCCATACAGGAAGGCTGGGATGGGGGGGGGGGGAATTGGGGACATTGGTGGTGGGAAATAGGCCCTGATAGAGGGATGGGTGCTGGAACACTGTATGACTGAAACCTAAACATGAACATCTTTGTAATTGTGTATCTCAAGGTGGTATAATAAAATATTTTAAAAAATGTTAATAGGTGGCTGCAGTGCCCAGCTGCATCGGCTGGTGGCAGACAGGAGACAGGCTTGTCTACACCCAGGGCTCTTCCCCATGGGCCCTGGATGGTTGATGGTCTGACATAGAAAAAGACTGGTCCCCCTGGGATGAACCCAGAGCCACGACAGAGTCTGGCAAGCTACCCGTGGTGTATTCGATATGCCAAAATAACAGTAGCAATAATGGACCTCTTTCCTAACAAATGGAGACATTACTGGCACTCACTTAAGCAAATCGATGAATACTGGGAAGGCAAGTGATACAAGAATAATAAGAGATGCAGTTTCAGTAATACAGTGCAGTTAAGAAACCAAATATTTATCTGTGGCTTTAATACTACTCATCACTCACATTTAATTTTAAAAACATTGGGAGATAAGTTGGGTTTGGTTCACTTTTTGTGGTGTTCAAGTCTTCTTCTACTGGTTCCAGGTATCAAACCTAGGCGAGTTGCCTGGAAGGCAAATGCCTTACATTCTGGGCTAGCTTTCATTTCCACATTTAGTAATTTCAATGACATTTTCATAGTTAACAAACTGTTTTGTTAACTTCTGGGACACAGTCAGGACACACTCAGTTCTACATTTACTTCTGCATTGCTCACAATGAATCTCAACATAATGTTAAGTGAATTTATAAGCAAGTGAACATTTTCACACAATCAGAAGTTATCAAGGTTTGCCTAGATTTAGTAGTGTACCAGACAAAAACAATTCCTTTTAGATCATTGACCTTGGCAACTTTCCATCTTCATGGATCACTCAATCTTCTTGAATTACACTTCATGTTTAGGCAGACGATTCAGGCACTTCTTCTATCTTCATTGCAGCAATATTCACAATGGTCAAGATCTAGAGACAAGTAAAGAGTCTAAGGATAAGTGACTGAATAAAGTAATTGTGGTACATATCTGTAATGAAATACCACTCAGTTTGGGATGGATAAAATAATACAGTCTGTTGTTTTATAGGAATATATATATGTATATCTTTACATATGACTTGGGGTCACACATGGCAATGCTCAGGACTTGCTCATGGCTCTATGTCCCGGGATCACTCCTAGTAAGTCTCAAGAAATCTAATGGGGTGCCAGGGACTCAACCCAAGTTGACATGTGCAAGGTAAGCACCCTATCCTCTATTTATATTTTTAGTGGTACAAATATAAAATGTGTCTGAATCATCTGCCTAAGTATGGTTATCATAAAGTTTACCTATGTACATCAGGGCTATGCGTGCTGTTTTCCTTGATTAGTGATATCTCTAGGTATCCAGTTAATGCTTGACTCATAGAAACTCTTCAGGAGAATTCCTATTTTTGGTTTTTTGTTTTGCTTTGCTTTGATCTTTTACTTTATAGAAAAGTTTGAGACGTAATTGGAAGGTCTTCTTTAAACGTGTGATACAACTTTCCAATAAATTAGTCTGTGCTTGGCCTTTTGTTTTTGGAGATACTTTTGATTAATTTTTGAAACTTCTGATGCATTCCAGAAATTCCTAATGTTGATTGCTTTCTCTCTTCTAGTGTTAAATGTAATTATCTAACAAAATTTTAGTGTTATATGTACTTAACTAACAAAATTCACAGAACAAATCTCAATGACAAATATGCTCTGACAAATCTCCAAATCTGTCACAATTGGAGTGGCAAATCCCACTCCAACAAATTAGAAGGAATCATAACATTTTCCTATTTTTTATTTGCAGAAAGTTTTTAATTAAAAATTTTCATATTTTAAGTAATATGGTATTAAGTTTTAAAATTTATGGGATTAATATACAAAGTTATTGAACACCAAGTGCCCAAGGCCTTTTTCTACTTTCTCCCTCTCTCTCTCTCTCTCTCTCTCTCTCTCTCTCTCTCTTTGTCACCACTAACCTGATCTTTATCTTCCCTGCACGTCTCCTTACTAGTATCTTTTTAAATTAATTTTTATAACCCCTGACTATTTACTAATTAGTTTTGTGAGATCTCATGATTTTTTTAGAGAGACAACACAGGACAGTGCGTGGGATAGGGGTGTGAAGTTGGAGTGGGTGGTGGCTTGGGTGGGGATCATCCAGGACTCTACCTGGCAGTGTAACCATTTTCTTTAAAAAATTACAGTGGGATGTAAAACTAAATGTTCATTGCAAAAATGTTAATATTAAAGTATAAGTATGACAGTAGAAACTGCTTATATAGTATGCAAGCTTAGAGGCTGGAGAGATATTAAGGACGGCAAGGTGCTTATTTTTTCATGCATCTGACTAGAGAGGATACCCAGTAAAACATATGACTCCTTGAGCACTTTCAGAAATGATTTCTTGGTACAGAGACAAGAGTGAGTTCTGAACACTATTACTGGGTGTGGTCCCACCAAATGTACATGATATTATTAATTTGATGGACTCTCACTTTCAAATCTCTTTTGAAAAGGAATTAAAGCAGCATGTAAAAATTCTCAGAAATGTAGTTAAATTTGAATTATTCATGTGGATTTAGTAATTATCTTTTCAAATAAATTTTTGTACCATACCCACCTGCAAAAACAGATGTTTTTGTACACTATTTCTGTATTTCTTTCCAAGGATAATGTTTTGTGAACTTGCTCTTTTGTATGGAATATATTCTAACTCATTATTTTTTCACATATTCAAATACCACGTATTAACCAGGGTCAAATTAATTTTTATCACCCAGAAATTCATACCATTCTTGTGTTGACATTTTAAAACAACATATTAACTCTTAGTTTCAGTTTGACTTGTATATTTGTTTCTTGTCATCACCCTTCCCACTTTCAAGTGAAGGTGTTAATTAGCAATAAAATTGCTAGAAGACAGAGGAAAATAGAAGCAATAGGTATGTATTACATATTCATTATGTCAAAGAGTTAAATGCAATTTGATTTTCATTCCAAACAATTCTAATTGGTATTTGCAATAGGTGAATTTTATTCTCTTTTGACTGATTTATTTCTAACATTTGACTCTTTTGCTAGTTTTGGGCATTCATAAAGGTCATTTAGGAAATAAGTATATGCTTTTTCCTTCCACAAACAAAATCATTTAATAATGCTAAAATAAATATATTTTGATGTATTTATTTGGGGGTTTTGGCTCACACAGCTGTTTTACGGGCTTACTCCTGGCTCTGTGTTCAGGGATCATTGATAGTTATGCTTGGGGGGACTTATGTAGTGCCAGGAATTGAATTACAGTCAGGTGCATAAGGGGTTAATAGCTAACACCAGTTTATATATTTCATATATTTTAAACTGGACACAAAATATAGTCTCCTTAAAATCAATTTGCATCTTATCTCTTCTTTCACTTTACCTCACAATCAGACCTATTTTGTTACTAAATGATCCTTTTTTGTTTCATTTCCCCAAATAGCTTCCGTCCATAGACAGTGAGGAACTCACCATGCCAGCGAGTTCACCATCATTTCACCCTTTAAATGACATCCTTTAATTCTGACAACAGATTTGTCCTTATTTTTGAGCCTTTATAACCACCTTGTTTTGGCAGACATGATAGATTGTTATCTTCTTTCTGTTATGACTATTATGCAGTCTAAAGTCTTGCCTTATCATCCCAGCGATCTTCCTCCCTTAAAACTCCCCTTGACCTTAAGCCCTGTTGCAAATTTTACATTTACAAATTTTACTAAAGCTCATATGTTTCTTTTGTATACTTCTAGGAATCTTTTCTTCAGAATCCAATTCCTTAAGCATCATACTGTCTTTTCATAATATACTATGCGCATGTAGTTTTTTCTCTGTACCCTTTAAGATGCTGTATTCCACTAAGTTACTTTCATAGCTTCCAATTTCCAACATTATGTGTATCCATCCTTCCACATCCTCTCCACCTTTATGTCTTATGGAGCCAACAAAATATGAAATTAAAGCTTCTCAGGTTATACTCAAGAAAGCTTATCAGGACCAAACATATACAAAAACTAGCACGTGTCTTATATCTATACTGAAGATAATTTCCCTAGATATTCCGTTCAGGATAATCACTACATATCAGGATATTTTCACAAATGAAAATAAGAAGGTGCTTCTGTCCAGTAAGAACTATGTTTCCTGAAGTCTAAAACTACCTGTCAGTGGCCCCTGTCTCCAGTAAGGAACTTCCTTTCTTAAATTAAAGCTTGAATAAAGTTTTTGAGTTTCCTGAAGTTATCCTCAGTTGTACACTTAACAGAAAAAGAATTATAAATCATTGCTATGTGTAAGTTAATATGACATTGTTCCTTACAGCCTTAGCCATAAAACACATAAAAATTTTTGATAAAGTCATGAAAGTTTATCAATACTTAAAATATTTCTCTGTATATATGTATAATATACATATATGTGAATATATGGATACTGATGGGCTAATAGGAACACTGTGGATTAGATGGGAAAGTAACATAGAAACCAATTAAATCCAATAAAAACAAAAACAATAACACAGAAGGCCAAACTAGCAACAAACTCAGTAAGCCCTCAGATAATGACTTTAATGACCTTATTGTAGGACATAACAATTTTTACAAATTTTCTTTGCTAAAGTATTTTTCGTTAGGTAGTTCTATTAGCCATTTTGTTGCAACAAACAATATAAAATGAATTGTTTGTGCCTAGTAAAGAGGTAGGCGTTGTGTGTGTGTGTGTGTGTGTGTGTGTGTGTGTATAAAACTGGATCAATGGTGGAGAGAGGACCATGTCGTGGTAGGACTGGTGTTGGAACATAGAATGCCCTAACCAAAAAAAAAAAAAAAAAAAAAAAGAATGCCCTAACCAACTGTATGAACCACTTTGCAAACAATGATGTTTAAGTAAAGTTAAAAAAAAATGAAGCCGAGGTGTCTGAATCATGTAGAAGAACACATAGTTTGTAACTACTGACCTGGGACCTGACACTAAATTAGCATACTTGATAAGTTTTCTCCAACAAATTCTTTTCCCACTAGCTGTGATGATCTGTGAGCTATTTTATTCCAGGTCAGATAGACCTCTCAAAAAGACACATTATCTATCATTTGATATATCTCGTCTATACCACACATAGTGTGTTAAGTTTAAATATCTATAACATCTCTGATACCCTTTTATTTCTTCCTTCTATCCCTATTTCTGCTATTGTGATGACTAGATATCAGACCAATTGATTGTGGTTCTAGTCAGGGGTTGGGCATCTAACTGCAGTGTTTGCATGAGCACCTAAAAGGAGTTTCTTCTTAGCTGCAGTACTTACACATCTTGTTGTCACAGAACGATGACTACTTGTTGGAAGTCTCACACTAAAGGCGTTTTCACACATTTACACTGGAAATTGTATACTCTTTTGTGGTGCTGTGTACTGGGATGCAGTTAGTGAAGTTGGGAAGCACCAAAGATTCAACGTATGGCCTTAAGTTTACAAGGCCGGTGCTTCATGTTATTTGCCACTCACCCTGGGGCTCTTCAAATATTCTTTTTTTTCAAGAAATAGAGTGTAATTCTGTAGAAATTCTGTGGAAATTTCCACATCCGGACTTCCCTCTCGTCACAACTCCACCCAGCAGACCAGACTATCACAGCCCAGATCATCGACAGCCACCCTGCAGCAAGTTTTTTTCAATCCGGCACAGGTATGCTGAACCAGAGACTCTCAGACATGGGGCAGAGCTGCTACTTACTCTTCCTGTGCCCAGCCACTCATGAGGAGCCCGGGAGGCATGGAGCGTTCTAGCCCTGGCCTGCCACCCCAGCACAGCCTCACAACAAGCCAGACGACACCCTGTACTCCATGGGGGCTGCCATTTTCCACATCCGAACTTCCCTCTAGTCACAACTCCATCCAGCAGACCAGACTATCACAGCCCGGCTCACGCGGCCGCTAGCGGCCTCCTGGGTTCATCAATAAATGCTTTATTTAGAGGTGACTACAAGAGTATGCCACCCTCATGGCAAGGTTGGCAAGCTGCTCGTGTCGTATTTGATATGCCAAATACCAGTAACATTTATATTAGGTCATTCCCATGACCTAATATAATGGTTTGAGGCTCTTTATGTTCCTGGAGCAAGCGGATGCCTTTGGGTTCTACTAGCATGAGACAGGACATATGGAGATATTACTGGTGCCCGCTCTAGCAAATAGATGATCAATGGGAAGATAGTGATAGTGATAGTGATAGTGATAGTGATAGTGATAGTGATAGTGATAGTGATAGTGATAGTGATAGAGTGTAATTCTACTTCCAATTCTGGGTCAAATGAACATTGAACTTTCTTAGTTTTATTCTTTTTGAGTCACTCACTGCATAGAAAGTCAGTTTCATAGCATTAGAAGAGTTCCATGAGCTAAATAACTGAGGTCACCAACCAATAATTTTATAAGGGAGTCATCTTAGTAGCACAGCTCCAGCTCCTGATGAGCCTTCAAACAATTGTGACTCCAATGGCCACTGCAGAGATGGCCACTTTGACAGAGGAGATCTTAAGCCCATTCTGGTTTCCTGAATCCCATAAATTGTGTGAGGTAACAAATGTTTGCTCTTTTACACTGAAGACTTTGGTATAATTCCTTATGCAGCATGGAAAGTTCATATGTATTTGTCTCTTTCACCACCTCACTTGCTTTCCAGAGAATAAATGTGTTGTAAGTTCAACAGAATTGATGTTTTTCCTTTCCCTTCATTCATCCTCAGGGAAATATACTCAAATAGATTACAGAAATAGGTGGGAGAAGAAGAGATCAGAGGGAGGTGGCACAATCACCATAGATGCCGAAAGAGGGAAATGTACATCAGAGTATTACTTAGACAGTTCTCAACTTACTGCATAATAACTTTTCTCAGTTGTTGACCCCAGAATATTCAGTTAACATTTTCTGAATACTTTGTACTATTTGCTTTCCAACTTTGTCAGCTCCTTACTTCCAACCCAGATACACACAATAGTTTTTGAATTAGAGCTAAAATAATATGGGAGAACTAGACTTAGAGTTTATGCAACATTACTAGAATGTCCAAATAAAAAATTGATGGTATGGCTTTGTAAATTGTGTTCTAACAAATGTCACCATACGTAGTCAGGGTTTACAGTCAACAGTACACGTGGCATTCAACATTTACATGACTTCATTCTCTCCATCTCTCTGTCTGTCTCTGTCTCTCTTCATCTCCACAGTCCATGTGCTATCCACCATCTTCTTGTATACTCATGACTTAGTATAACTTCTGAAAAAAACTGTCTCAAAAAAACACCTTCTGAAAAGATTGCATAAATCTTCTCGAAGACCAGAAATGAAAGAAACTCATTCTGCACTGTTAGGGGTCGTTCTAAACAAAATTGAAACTATGAAACATTAAATTTTTCCCTCTGAAATAAATGTTTCCATACTACTTTCCCGGTTTGTTTTTTACTAGAAAAACAAGACTATCCAAAGCATTTCTGTGAAGACTCACACACCTGATTTGTCTTTTGACTCAGTTACTTGTTTTTCATCTGATTGAGGAAGGAAACCAGGAACCTTATTCTTACCATGTAGCAAAATTTCAAATAATGCCTTCTTGAAAACAGCTTCCATCCAAAGTGCCAATGGTGATGCTAACATGTAGCACCTAACTGCCTCTGCTTTAGCCAACACTGGCCTCATTTCTAATACATTACATTTTCATTATCAAGACCATCACTCTTGCTTTTAGTCCTTACTGACATTGTTGGAAACTAAAATCTGAAATTAAGACGACCAAAGCTAATTCCACATTATTCTTTTGGAAATTTCCAATGTCTTTGCTTGTTATGTTCTTGAATATCCTGTTTCATACTGCAAAGTATAGAAGCCCAGATGCTGGACTAATTCAGGGTTTCCAGGTTTGAACTTCAAATGTAGACTTCTCCCTGTCCAATTTCTCTATCTATTGTGGTTCTGTGACTGAATTCTCAGTATACTTTGTACCAAACATTACTCTCATTACTTCAATTTTCTTTCCCTAAACCCACACTGACTAGTAATCCTTCCATGTGGATGCTGGAAAAATAGGTGGTCACCTTCCATATTGTCATAGCTGGAAAATATGTATAGTTCTTCAGAAGTTTTGCTAATGAAAGAACATTTGAAACAAAAGAAGGAAAGAATAATAAAAGTTAATATGAAGAGTGTATATTCTCTCTGATCAAAATGTTGAACAGTGACAAAAAGCAGCAAATATTGTAAACCCTCCACTATCACCACCACCTATTGTCCCTTACCCACTCCCAAAATGCTAGGGCAAGTCCATAGCACAGCTACATGTGAATTATTTTAATAATTCTTATATTCTTCATGTTTCCAAATATTATCAAATGTATAAGAAATGCTACGCCTATCTTAGAATCAGAGACCTAGTGCAGGAGTTAAAGAACTTGACTTCTATGTGGCTGAAGTCAGTTGGATCCCATACCTCATGTGGTTCCCTGAGCCTGGCCTGAGAATGGTCCATTAACACAGAGGTAGTAGTAAGTCTGAGCATTGTTGGTGTCATGCAAAAATCCAAAATGAACAAAAATGAATAAATAAATAAATAAATAATATATATGTAGAGTTAGTAAGCACTTATTTCTGCAGTAGTTATGTCATACCAGCAGGACAGCAATATGCACACATCTGCTCACACAGTTTGTACTGCTCAGACAAAAAAAAAATCTTATGCCTCTGCAAGTATCCCAAGACCTTTGACAAATTCTGATTCACTTTTCTTGCCCCTCACATTCTTCCATTCCACCTGGTCCTATTATGTCATACAGACAATTATTTGCAATTTTCTAAAAGTATTATACTTGTCTGTTTTAGGCCTTCTCATCTCTGGAGCTTTCTAATATCCTAAAATATTTTACCTGTCATTTTTGTCCACACTTGCCATCTACAACTCCATCTCATTTAGGAGAACTCTTGGGCAGATACTTCCAGTTTCCATGTCAGGCTGACTACATGGGGCCCCCAAATGGATGGGTTTGGGTCTGACCTGTCCCAACAGAGCCCCAGCTGTCGAAAACCTCTGCATTCCACAACTGCCTCCACGTTCAGACTGGACTCCATTGCTCCAACAAGCTACACCCAGAAGATAACCTGTGAAAAACCCAGATATGAGGGTTTTGCAACTCTGGAAGAAGTCCTGTTCTCCCAGAAAGCCTGTGATCACATGTATGAACTACCTCAGGAGCCAAAGTAATTTTATCCACTGGCCATGATCCAGAGACTCATATAAATTTTCAAAGATTTCAATAAGGGGGAACAATTGTTTATTCCTTGAATAAGCATCTTTAGTCGAGACATACACATAAATCACATCCTTAGTTAAAACTTTCCCAAGATTTAACACTCAGATAAGAAATCTTATTTAGTTTTATTATTTATATTTATTCATCATATGTAGTGAAAGGATATTTAGTGAAAAGGAAAAGGAAGAAAGAGAAAGGAAGGAAGGAAGAAAGAAAGAGAGAGAGAGAAAGAAAGAAAAGAAAGAAAGAAAGAAAGAAAGAAAGAAAGAAAGAAAGAAAGAAAAGAAAGAAAGAAAGAAAGAAAGAAAGAAAGAAAGAAAGAAAGAAAGAAAGAAAGAAAGAAAGAGAGAGAGAGAGAGAGAGAAAGAAATAAAGAAAGAAAGAAAGAAAGAAAGAAAGAAAGAAAGAAAGAAAGAAAGAAAGAAAGAAAGAGAGAGAGAGAGAGGGTGGAAGGAAGGAAGGAAGGAAGGAAGGAAGGAAGGAAGGAAGGAAGAAGAAGAAAGAGAGAAAAGGATGGAAGATGGATGGCTGCGTGGTTGGATGGAGAGAAGCAAGAATTTGTTAGTACTTTTCCAAGGCAGCAAAAAATTTCCTACGTATATATCAAAATTCTAAATGTATTAATTACTCACAAATAATAAGAAAACTGACGCCCAGAGAGGTATAGCAGCATGCTCATTAATAGACATTAAAGTTGGGATGATTTGGACGCATTCAAAACCTGGGTCTGTTTAGAAATAAAACTTTCATTCTGTTAAGTATTACAGGACAGAAATAATACATTTATTAGAACATTTTAAAGTATAAGTATCCTGAGAAAAACAATTTAGAGAAGATTCATTCCATAAAGGCAATGAATTGTATTTACTTAATTTGTTTTACTTTTGCGTCTATTCATACAAACCCTTTGAAACTAAAGTGAATGCCTAATGAACCTATCTTTTAAGATTACACCTGACAATCCAGATTTCTCTCATGCTTCAAATCTGTATGGATCTTGTAGCCAGGTACTGATGGGATATTAGTTTTTCATCAAGCGTGTTTATATTGACACATCAAGAGCTTTGACTCTTTCATGGATTTTGCACAGGATGAAACGGGATAGTATAGAATCACCTAGCCTTAAAACCTGCATATCAGAATTGCACTCCAGATCTGGCAAACAACATCTAAGGCCTCTTCTTCAGAGTAAGTAAATAGGTGCCATTCTGTTTTTAGACAAAATAGTTTTCCATTATGACCAGCGTGAGGGCTATGAAGCAGTGGTAAGCTGCTGTGCAATCTGATGCTCAGATGAGAAAGAACAAAAAGTACAAACAAGGCAAGGTTGGAGACCTCAGTCAAAAGGCACTGGGCAATCCCAATTTTGCTAGGATCCTGAACTTGGTAGTATAACTTCTTCGCTTGAAAGCCCTTAATCAAGCAAGATCTCTGAAGCCGACAACTATAATTTCCTACCACAAAAGAAAGCAGAACCTTCACAAACTTTTATTTTGCTGAGGAAGCGGATGATTTAAATAAGTCTGTTTGACACATGCCTATCTGACTTCCCAGTTCCCTTGGTTTCTTGCAATTCAGCCATAAAGTTATTCCCCACTTGTTCTGACAGGATTTATGCATTCTACATCTGGTATTCAGCAAGCATATTTTCCTTCCTTTTTCATTGAACTTCTGCCCATGCACACATACAGGGTCTCATTTTAATAGTGGGATTATTCCCTGTGTATTTAAATACACAGGAAACAGGAAATCATCTAAAAGAACACAGTGATCTCATGGTTATATCACTTTTCCCACAAGCCCATTTGGAATCAGAGACAAAGGCAAGATTCTAGAGCTTATAGCTTAAGAATTTCTCAACCTGAGATGCTGACTGACCTTAAGTTCCCTCTTCTAGTTCTTAACACAGTACAAATTAAGAAGAAACACGTGAAAGAAAGGGATTTTTTCCCTTTCTTAAAACGATATCTGTCTTCAACACTCAGACATGTCAGAAGGCATGCTCACATTTACTTAGCTGACCAAAGAGGAGTCTGAGGTTTTAGGAAAAGCCTTCAGGTGGGGAAACAGATGAGATCCCCGCGCAATCAAAGCACTTAAACATTACTCATATGGGTCATAGTTCTCCGAGAGATGTAGCTATCTGTATTTGTTGAGCATTAGACATGTCTTGATCATGCTTCACTTAATCCTCATTTAAAAAATGTATGAGGTACATATTATGGGCACCATTTTACAGATGTACAGCCTGAGCTTGGATTCCTAAAGACTTGGTACACTGTCAGGAAGTTTCTCTCAGGGTCTCTCCACCAGATAGGGTTTCCCAAGATGCCCTTGCACTCCAACTGAACTATATAGGAGCACAGAGACTGAAACAAGTTATTTCCCCATCAAACAAGAAAGAAAAAACAACTTAAAGGACAGCAATAATGAGTCTTGTGTACTTTGGTGGTAGTTAAGGTGCACTGATTTTGTTACTGATGTTTTCAAAACCATAAACATTGATATTTGGGGGCAACATCAAAAAGAGCTCAAGGGCTTATTTTTGGTTCTGTGCTCAGGAGTGACCCCTGACTATGTTTAGAGTCTCTATGTATTGCTAGGGAATGTAAGTCAAGGTTAGGTGAATGCAAAGCAAACATCTTAATTCCTCTACTCTTTCTCTGGCACCAAATACATAAAATCAAATACCCAATATAAATTAACTAAGATTAAAACTAATTTACTGAGTTGAAATTTCTCATTTCATTTGTGTTTGAATTATCTGAATACTTTGTTCTCCAATCATAGATGAATAAATATTTATTAAAGCAAAATGCCTTGCTCTTCCCCTGAACTACATGTGCAACACCCAAGTTTCAATTCATGTCCCTCACCTGTTTCACATTGCACATTTGCTCTCTCATAGCCCACTTCTCGATATTTTACTGCAAAATTTTTTTTCACACATTTTTTAAACACTTGACATCCCATTATTCGTCAATTTGTTCAAGCAGGCTTCAGTAACATTTCCATTTGTCCCTGTCATGTCACGTGCCAGTGTAGCCCAATGGCATCTGCTTGCTCCAGATACATCAGGCAGAGCTGCTGCCAGTTCTGCCCGCTTGCACTCCCTGTGCTCCACTGACCATGAGGGGTCCAGCAGGGAGAGCCACTTCTGGTCCAAGCTCACCATCCCAACAGAGCCTCGGAAGAATTCAGAAGAACCGTCACACCATGATGGCAACATTTTTCATCGTCCGGACTCCACAGATCGTCAGAGCTTCACCCAAGAAAGAAAGCCAATCTTAAGCCCGGCTTGTCAGAGACCCACTCTACAGAGAAAACTTTTTCAAGCCCAGGTATGCTTGACACAAAGACACAGATACACCGGGCAGAGCTGCTACCAGCTCACCCCGTTGCATGCAACCACAAAGCAGCCACAGGATTCATCTGTAAATTACCAAGAGTATTCTACCCGCCCCTCTCAGAGAGCCCAGCAAGCTACTGAGAGTATCCCACCCACACGGCAGAGCCTGGAAAGCTATCTGCTGTGTAATCGATATGCCCAAATCAGTAAAAACAGTGGGTCCCATCCCCTGACTCTGAAATAGCCCTAAATACAGCAGCACTAAGAAGGACAAGCAAGGAGAGGCTTTTTTTTTCACACTGAACTTAAACATCATCATCAAAACCTGACTCAAAGTTTCCTTAAACTCATCATTATTTTCCCCATATGGCTTTTAATTCTTCAAATGTGCCATCTTAATTCTTCACTTGTGGCCTTTTATTCAGTCTATATAATTGTGAAGCTCCATCACTTTGCACTTTTCTCTGCAGTCGTTTTTCCTGTAACATTATTTGTCTCCTTTACTTTGTACTTTTTTTTTGTAGACTAGAACAGTATCATTATCTCTTTTTAATCTTGAAATTGTATGTCTGTTCTCTTAAGGATCCAGTGGGTGCTGAAACAGCTTTTGCTTGCTGGGTGAGCCATTGTTAGCAAATGCCAAGAGAAGTCTTCCCAGCTGTTTTAGGTGATGCCATATTGGTAGCTTAAACTGAGCCTTTGTGGGAATATTTACATTATAGAAGTTAGCAAACTCAACAATTCAAGGCTTTGTTTTTCTTCCTTTGGAGTGTCAAATTACAACATATTTTCCTTGTTACTCTAAGTGTGGTTCTGAAATAATTTTATTGACTCAACTGGGGAACTTCCTAGAAATATGGAGCCCAGTGTCTAACTTTGTATCTCTTGAATCCATTTTGCATTTTATAAAATCCTTGGATGGATGTTTTCTCACATTTAATGTGAGAAATAAAGACTTTTAGGACAGCCTCTTTATAAACTAGAATATATTTGCTATACAGATGCTGTGTTCAATAAGTGTGTTACTGTAATTGAAATCCACAGTTTCAGTTCTCAAGGCTGCTTGTTAAAGCTCTGAGGTGTTTTGTCCTATTTTGGTTATTATTCTTGTAAAACTATAGTGAATTTGTTTTAAGAAGGAAATGTCCAATCGCTGAAAGAAACTGGGATTTCAATATTAACTTACAGACACATTAAACTCCCAATGGAAATTAAAAGAATTTTAGGACACATGAAGTAATCAAATTTTGATAAAGTGTATGGAAAACCATTTATTTTTACATGCAACACTGATGAACTTACTTAGTGTTAATGTTAGAAAATAATTTGTAACATCTTTTTATTAACTGCTTTTCAGTGCAAATAATATTATAGCAAAATATAGCAAATTTCTGGGCAAAATATTAAAAATAAACCCAGAAGCAGACAAGAAACTTGCAATTCTATATTCTAATCTTCACTAATAAAAGCTTCTGAAAAGCTACAGACAACCAATATTTATTAAAGTTAGATAATTAATAGCACAAAAAGGCACAATCTTTAGAGTTAAGCTACTCAAATTGAAACACAACCCTTGATACATTTCTTTGTGTTTAAGGAAAATTTGTCTATAATTTAGCTCCTAGCCTGTAAAATGGGCCCATACGAATATTTTTGCCTCGTCTCATTTGTCAGTTGTAGCAACTGTACCTTTGGCCTTTCTTGTTTAGCTTACTCAGGTGGAGCCAGAGAATCTCATTTGAATCTTAGTCCTATCACTAAGTTGGATGTTGAGTTAGTTCCCTCATTTGCACCATTGAATAAACTAGCTGTTTATTTTTGTATAATTCTTGTAGACTCTTTAGTCCTCTGTGTTCTTGAAGACTCTTTAGTCCTCAGTGTATTATCAGAGAATTATATTACTTAGATATTTAAAATACCTATATGTCATCAATCAAATCAGCTGGGGTTAGAGGAGTTAAAAAGATACGCACAAAGAGTCTTCATTCAGATTCTCAATAGACTTTTGAAAGGTGCATTTATAAGAGAACTGACATATTAAAACTTATTTTGCCATTGGGTAATTTCTGCAAACATGAGTCAAGTTTCTATGAGGTGTCTATATTTACAAAAACACCAACAAAATCATAAGTAAATATAAGAATTCTTCAAAATGAAAGCAATAATATGCATTATTAATATTTTTTTCCCATAAATATTTTTCCCAAAAATATAAATATTTTTTCCCAAAATTTTCACTTGTTTCAGTTTTGAGTCTCAAGTAGGCAGAGCCTACCCAGGTAGCGCAAGGCACAGGCAGGAATTAACCCTGGACAAAAAGCCCTTCTAACAGAGGGCACTACCACACAAAGAGTAAGAATACATGCATGTTGAGACTGGGACAATTTCAAAGCGCAGTGAACATTTAGGGGGAAAGGAATTAATTTGAACTGTCTTACCTATGTTTTAATTAAATCATAGTGATCCAAACAAGTTTATATGGTAAGTTTTGTTTGCCATTATTCTTGCTTTTCCTGAACATTGACCGCAAAACACTGATTTGGGAATGTGTTATGTAAATATGTGAGAGAGTTACTGCCTAAGGCAATACTTCTTAACATCTTTTGGGAAACTTTAGGAAACTAGTGACCAGGTGTGCATGCAAACCTGAACTTGGTCTCTGACACCACTAGTCCCTCCTCCCCACAGCATCACTGAGTATATTCTAGTCACACAGGGAAACACTAGGTCCAAAATGCCCCAAATTCTAGGTGCTAAAAATGGAACAGTCTGGCCCACTCGGCTGAACATAAGCCCCTCCATGCACTGCTTGGGAACACTACCCCCAGCTCCCTGGATAAAAATAAAATATTTTAATTTCTTTTAATAAAGCATTGAGAGCATGATGCGTTCCTAAGGAGACTAATGTAGTTAGCCTGGAGTACTGTGTCTTCAGTCCTAAAATCTCCCATTGCTGAGAACCACTGACTTAGAACATGATAAAACAAATGTAAGAAATACTCAAGCAGTAATATGGAGGAGCAAATGGACAAACTGGGATAGCCTTAATAACTGCTAATTTGGGTTGACTTTCTAACTCTGGTGTTGGTGGAAATATTCTTATTCAAGACTGTTCAATGGGGGAATGGAGAGTGAGAATTTACCGTGCCTTGGATTTATCAACACTAATCTGACTAGAATGTCAATGAATTCAGAATGAATAGAAAATTCTACAAATTCCCTTTTTGACAAGCGATATAAGAAAATGATCCAGGAGTTTAAAGAGAATAACCCTGACACAATAATAATAATAATAATGATAAGAATAATAATAATAATAAATAATTAATAATAATGATGATAAAAAAGATTACAGGGGACCTGAGCAACAGTACATTGTGTAGGGCATTTGTTTCACAGATGACTCACCCAGGTTAGATTCCCAACATTACATATGGTCCCCTGAGCACCGTCTGGAGTAATTTCTGAGTGCAGAGCAGGAGTAAATCCTGAGTATTGCTGGATGCCACCCAACCAAAAAAAAAAAAATTAAAAAAAAGGATTCTAATTGTTTATTGATGGTTCTTTAAACTGGTGATATGTTAATATCACCTGGCCTGGATCATAATATAGGAAAATTAAATAAAAGTCTCTGGATATTTACTCAAGGTATAAACATTTAAAAAGTTTTTCTTGAATAATTCCAAAGGGCAGCTAAGCTAAGGTTGAGAACCAAATAAATCATCATTCTTCTTTTAATGTCTGCATATTTCTCTTTTTAATGTGGCAGTTTATCTGGTAATGCTTAAATTGATACTAAGGTATTTGATATAGGAAATATGCTAATTTACTATGTTTATACATCTTTCTAATGCCTATAAGCATTTTAATAGTTTCTTATAGATAATTAGAATACAATTAAATATTTCATTAATATTTAATTGTTAGTATTAATATTTAATTCCATTAAATAATAATTGGATTAATATTTAATTGAATTAATATAATGCATTAATCACAACGGAAATATTCCTGCTATCACAGTTCTAGAAAGTAGTAGTTCATGCTTGAATTTTTAAGAAGATAAGTGTGGGAATTCTCCCCCCTAAGAAAAATCCAAAAGGATGAGGTATACACCTAGGTAATATAGTTTAGATATTATAATGCAAAGTTTTTGCAAAAATGCAACCAGGAAAAATATATAGTAGAAAAGAATAGAATAGATAACAAATATTTGCCAGCTGCAAAAACATGGGCCAGGAAAGTACAGAATAAGACTGCTTAAGGAGTTTTAAATAGATGTATGAAAATCAAGGGCAAATAAGAATAGGAATATGTCAGACCTTTATAGGTTAAGAAGGTGCCTTCTGACAGCTACATAAAATACCACTTTATATCTCTGTAGACATACTGAAAGTTGATGTGCTCACTGTCTTAATGTCTCTGTCAACTTTGGTTCACTAGTTGAAACCCCGGGAGAATGGTGGGAAGCAACATTGTACTGATTATATGACTCGCCCTTGAGGCCACCGTTGGCTGCCCAGGAGACCCTAAAGCTTGGACTATCCCCATGAGTTTGTGTTTCTTCATGTGTGTTTCATTCTCTATGACCAATCCCTGCTGGGTCTGGATTGAAGATGCCAATCCAATTGGCTTTAGACAGACAAAAATTATCTCTTTTAAATCAACTTCCATTAGTCATCTATTACAACCACAATGAGTGAATAACTAAATTAATATAAACTCCGGATCAGTGAATGACTGAATTAATAGTACATATTGCCACCTAATTATTATAAAAATTCCTGACTTTTGAAGACTTAGTAAAGAAAAAGAACTGTCTGCATATTTCTTGTGTTCATTGACAAGTGTACTAACTTGCCAGTAATACATTCTTAGTAATGGTTTTATAGTTAAACAGTTTTAAAATCGTTTTTTAAAGATTAAACCAGCAGTAACCAAACATGTCTATAGTTGTTAAGACTTGGACTTTACCTCTTGAATATATTATGAATGTTGCACGTGCATGACATTTGAGTGATGTTAAGAATAGATACTTGGAACTCAGTATTAGGGCATCCACGTTGTTACTCAAGGTAGTAAATTTTCAGCTCAATATCAACTCTGTTAATAAGTCTCAGAAACAAAGGGCACTGCTTCTTTTCCTTTTTTTCTGTCTTCCAAATGAAATTTCCCTATTTCAAAGCAATAGAGTCAAACTGTTTGAAATATACTTAGGTTCGAATTTTATTGTCACAGATGGTCTGTATTGTCCATTGGTTATGAAGCATATTGATCCCAAGATTGCCAGAATAGACCTTTTCCTAATCGATGCCGCCTTGGCCTGGGAAGCTAAGTGATATCAGGACATATAATTTCAAGAAGAATAGTTAGCATTACTTTAACTATTCAGAAGAATAAAGTATCCAGATTTGGGGCTATCCCCAGAAATAGTCTTTTTGCCACTTTTCCCTATTCCTTTTTGTGGTGGTAGTGGTAGTTGCCGGGAGCAGGGAAAGGGTCATGGGGTGCTAAGGGTCAAACTTGGGGTCTCTCAGATGTCATGTGCTCTACCACTTGTACCCACCCTTGACTCCTGTTATACTTAATTTATGTAAACAGCTTTAAAAATAATTGTAATCATTTGAAGATACAGTCCATTATAGTCATACATTTGAAGATACAGTCCACATAGTCATAGACATATGACTATGTCTTCAATATAGGCACTGAGATTATTTTACATTATTTATGTACTAATTATTTGAAATCTGGTACCCTATCAATTCAGAGTAGCCATTTCCCATATGCTCAGTAGCTCCATGAAGCTAGTGACTAATTTGACAGCATAGATATAGGCCATATAGTTCCTATTTATTAATCTCAGTTCACACTTTTGGAATCCAGAAAACAATCTTTATCTATCTTTATACTATAATTCCTCCTTTCTCTCTCATCATTAACAAAAACTTCCATGTACAGATAGGACTGGGGATAGGACTGTTTAGTCTTTCACCCTTAATCCTCTACAACAGTACCTGTCACTAGGTAGCGCATGCATAGTTGCTAGACAAGTACTTGGTCCATGGCCAAAATTAATTACAACCAGAGAGTTCTTTTGTGGTTGTCCTGCAGTTGAGATAATGAAAGATCTCAATCTAGAGTGAGTTCAGATCCACAGTGAGAATTATAGTTAAAAAATAAAAATATTCCTAAATAAATTTTGTTGGGATTTGGAGGGTACCCCCCAAACTTACTCCTGATTCTGTGTTCAGGAATCACTGTTACTGGAACTTGGGGTGGCAAATGGACTTCTAAGGATTAAAAACTAGACTAGCTAATTACAAAGCAAGCTCCCTACCAACAATCCTATCCCTTGGCCATTCCCAGATAAGATGAAAACCCCTTTATTAGTTATATATTCTGGGGGCCAGAGAGATAGCACAGCAGGGAGGGCATTTGCCTTGCAAGCAGCCGACCCGGGTTCAATCCCTGGCATTCCAAATGGTGCCCCGAGCTCCACCAGAAGTAATTCCTGAATGGTGCGAGCCAGGAATAACCCCTGAGCATCGCCAAGTGTGACCCAAAACAAAACAAAATTAGTAATATATTCTGTAGTTAAAGTAATTAAATGTTTACTTATACTAACCTTGTTTTTCATATTTAAATGAAAATGGTTTGAAATAAATATACAATTCAATTTGATTGATAACATGAAAATAGTCTAGCCAGCATGACCCTCCCCGCACATGTGAGCGAAACCTTGGAGCTATGTTGAACTTGGCCGGGGTCTGGCCGAGCCATTTACCACCCTCCAGAGCTCCATGGTCTGCTTCCATGTGGAGCTGGGCTGTGCAGTTGTGGGTCTGAAGCGGGGATTTGGGCTCCTCCTCCCATACCTCCACCTCCATGTCAGAAGACGTGGCTGCAAGCTCCCAATCACCACAGCCAGCAACCCCAGAAGAGAGACACTCCAGAACCACAGTTCTGTCGACAGTGTTAGACAGTACTGGAAGTTAGGACCAGGTCCTTCCTATGATCTTTCACATTTATACACTATATACAGTTCTAGACAGGTTCTAGCCATGGCCCATCATCCCAGTGAGCCTAGCAAGAAGCCAGAGGAACCCCCACACCATGAGGTCAGTCATTCTCAACATCTGGACTCCACAGCTCCTCAGAGCTCCACCCATCAGATATTCTCATCTCTCACTGTTGAGGTTCATCAGTAAATGCTCGAGATGAAGCCTTCTACTGAGAGTATACCACCTACATGGCAGAGCCTGGAAAGCTACTGGTGTTGTATTTTATATGCCAAATACCAGTAACAATTATGGACCTCATTTCCATGACCTGAAGGAATGGTTTGAGGCTCTTCCTGTTCCTGGAGCAAGCAGATGCCCTTGGGCTACATTTGCTTGTGACAGAACATATGGAGTTGTTACTGGTGCCCATTCGAGCAAATCATTGAACAACAGGAAGTCAAGTGATACAAGTGAACATAAAAATAAGGCATCAACTGTATTCTTGCATTAGGCAATTTGTTGTAATTATTACAATACAGGCTTTTCAGAAATTTCTCAGTTTCAGAAGTTTCATAGTTTCAGAAGTTTTTCATAGTTTCCAAACTTCATTTGTCAATTGATATTAATGCATTCAGCCATTTTAAAGAGATAATTTCACAACAGGAACCCAGAGACACAGATAATTTGTCCCCATAAAACCAACAATATGTTAGACTCCCATCTTGTAAGAAATTTGATTAAAGTGTGGGGTAAGAAAAATACAAAGTACCAGATATGATGGGTCAGTTAATGAGAGGTCTAGATTCACTTTTTTTTTTTTTTTTTTGCTTTTTGGGTCACACCCGGCAATGCTCAGGGGTTTCTCCTGGCTCTGTACTCAGGAATCACTCCTGGCTGTGCTCGGGGACCATATGGGATGCCGGGGATAGAACCCGGGTCGGCATTTTGCCGGCCACGTGCAAGGCAAACGCCCCACTTGCTGGGCTATCGCTCCGGCCCATGTTTTTAACTTATATTTAATCCATATCAAATGTATCCACTTCAGGCTAACTGAAACCTGTCCTTTTTCCCCCTAATTTGTTAATATTTTATTATACCACCGTGATATATACAATTACAAAGATGTTCATCCTTGGATTTTGGTCATACAGTATTGCAGCACCTATCCCTCCACCAGTGCCCATTTCCCACCATCCATGTCCCCTATTCCTTTCCCTCTCCTAAACTTGCCTCTATGGCAGGTTCTTTATGTCTCTTCTCTCTCTCTCTCATTCTCTCTCTCCCTCTCTCTTCCTTTTCTTACACATTATGGATTGCAATACATACATTTAAAGGTTATCATGTATATCTTTTTGCCTGTACTCAATGTTCAGTTCTAGGCTGGTATTATCCCTTTCGACAATTATTAGCACACTGCTCCCTTCTCTGTCATACCTAACCTCAACTCACACCCATTTGTGGTAGATTCCACTTTTGACAAGTCCTCCTGATCTATGTTTTGCCTGATCTTGGATATTGTTATCATAATATGTATATATATATCATAATACATATGTATGTATATACATACATCTATATTCATATATATGTATTTATGTCATGCAAATAAATGCAGTCATTCTATATCTGTCTCTCTCTTTCTGGCTAATTTCACTCAACATGATCCTCTCTATGTTCATACATTTATAGGCAAATTTCATAACTTCACTTCTCCTAAAAGCTGCATAATATTCCATTGTGTAGTTGTACCAATGTTTCTTTATCCAGTCATCAGGTCTTGGGCACACTGGTTGTTTCCATATTCTGGCTATTGTGAATAGTGCTGCTATGAAAATAAAAGTGCAGATGGTGTTTCTGCTGTGTGTTTTTTGGCTTGCCAGGTTATATTCCCAGGAGTGGTATGACTGGGTCAAATGGGAATTCAATTTCTAGTCCCTGGAGGAATGTCCATATAGTTTTCCAAAAAAGGCTGTACCAGTTGATATTCCCACCAACAATGGATGAGTCTCCTTTTCCCGCATCCACACCAGCACTTGTTCTTCTTGCTCTTTTGTATATGTGCCAGTCTCTGTGGTATGAGAAATATCTCATTGTTGTTTTGATTTGCATCTCTCTGATGACTAATGATGATGAACATTTTTTCATATGTCTTTTGGCTATTTGAATATCTTCCTTGTCGAAGTTTCTGTTCGCTTTCTTCTCCCCATTTTTTGATGGGGTTTTCTTCTTGTAAAGTTCTACAAGTGCCTGATATATCCTGGATATTAACCCCTTATCAGATAGGTATTGGGTGAATATTCTTTCCCATTCTGTGGACCGTCTTGGTATCTTGGTCATTGTTTCTTTTGAGATTCAGAAGCTTTTTAGCTTCATGTAGTCCCATATGATAATCTTTTCTTTTAGTTGTTTTGTTAGTGGTGTTTCTTCTTTGAAGATGTCCTTAGCCTCAATATCATGGAGAGTTTTTTCTATACTTTCTTCAATATACTTTATGGATTCAGGTCTGATATTGAGATCTTTAATCCACTTTGATCTGGCTATTTGCATGTTGCTATACAGAGGCCCAAATTCATTTTTTTACATGTAGCTGCCCAGTTTTCACTGTACCACTAGTTGAAGAGGCCTTCCTTGCTCCATTTCTTACATTTTACTCCTTAATCAAAGATTAAATGATCATGTATTTGAGGCTGGATGTCAGGATACTCAACTATATTCCATAGGTCTACATGCCTGCTTTTATTCCAATACCATGCTGTTTTAATTACTACTGCTTTGTAGTAGAGTTTGAAGTTGGGAAAGGTTATGCTTCCCATCTTCTTTTTCTCAAGGATTGCTTTAGCTATTCGTGGGTGAAATCTGTCCTTTTAAACTTAGAGAAAATATATAACTGAACTATGACACAATAGGAAGGCATTGAATTTAAACTGCAACAAGGTGTTGATAAATTTATCAACAACTTCATTTTGTATCAAATCTCAATAAACAATAAATTATTCAAGAAAAACTTGGACAAACACAAATCTTTAAAACTAGAGACATGAATGGGAGGCTGACAAGAATTCCCCATAATTTAATACTACTTTTTATTTGCATTAGTAAATTTATAGTTTTTTTTTTTTTTTTTTACAAAATGGAAAATTTTTATTCTTTTTTTTTTTTTAAGTGGAGTGTTTTTTTTTTTGAACTATGACGTTTATTTATAAAGAAATATCAGAATCAGAGCAGTAACATGTTAGAAACATACAAATTCCCCACACTCCGCCCACCCACCCCAATACACACACATCATGGAGCAATAATCAAAGTAATAACACAGGAGAAAACCAAGACTTTCTTGCTTAACATTTTTGTTGTTAATTAAGTTATAACTTAAAAAATCCACAAATAGAGTGAAAATATTATTTAAGACACAAAGTTTACAGGTAGTAAGTTTGCCAGCTATCTTGAAATGAATACTTAGGCTGAGAAGGAAAAAAAGAGACAGAGTTTATGCTGCTGATTTACTTTTATATTAATACAGGTAATTATATCCCATCACACTGGAAACATAAAATACCTTGTTACCAAATAAAAGTTGAACTTGAAAAAAGATAACGACTGTGAGCAATGTGTTTTCACATTGTCAGTTGTCACAGATCATAAGACAAATAGACTGGTGAAGGCTTGGAAAGGATAATACACACAGGCACAATGCCAGATGAGAATTCTCTGATTACTAGCAATTTTTGGGCACTGGGATCTGAAGACTCGCTTTATGAATAGGTTTACTTGATGAAAAGTTATTTTACATGATTACTTTAATTCAAAGCAAAGTTATGAAATGCTAGAAACTAATTTTTATAATTACAAGCAAATATAGACTTCTACCATGTTCAACGGCATTATGAACAAACATCACACACTGTTATATGTAAATTAAAACTTAGATATGTAATAATCACTTAAATTGCACCTCAAATATACTTCTATTTTTTTTTGTGGGGGCCTACACCTGGTGATGTTGAGGGCTTACTCTTGAAATCTATGCTCATGGATCATTCCTGAAATTATTTGGAGGACTCTACGTGGAGCCTAGGATTAAACCTAGGTTGGCCATGTGCAAAGCAAGTGCCTTTCCTACGCACTATTTCTCAAGACCTTAAAATAAATTAATTCACACTGATCTGAAAATATATTAACTATAGAAATGATTTTAAGAAAATAAAATAGATTCAAAAATACTTGGGGAAAATAAATGATCATAAACTCTCACAACCCCATATTTTAAAATTGGTGATTGCAAAACTTAACTCCTAACAGGTAATCTTCAATAAATCAATATTTAACTAAACTTATTTTGAATAGAGTAAATATATTACGGCTAATGGGACAGGAATCTGTTTATATAATTTATATAATATTCAATATCATTAATAATAATCCAATTTCATTAATTCTAGGACCATAAGCTGACTAATATTTCCTGAATTTTTTTAACACTAAGTGAAAATGGATAAAAAAAAAAAATTTTATTAAAGAACAAGTATTGGTCAGATACCAGTATGGCTACCCCAGCCTTTTTGGATGGGTTGTTTGAGTGAAGGATTGTTTTCCGGCCTTTTATTTTGAGCCTGTCTTTGCTCCGATTGTTCAGGTGTGTTTCTTGAAGGCAGCAGAATGTCGGATTCAATTTTGTGATCCATTTTGCCACTCTGTGTCTCTTAACTGGTGCATTTAGACCGTTGACATTGAGAGATATTATTGTCATGGGATTTTGTGCCATCTCTCTGTATAGGTTGGTTGTTCTTTTGGGTTATGTTTCGTCTTATAGTAGATCATTCAGTCCTTCTTTTAAGGTTGGTTTTGATTTTACAAAGTTCCTAAGCTGTTGTTTATCCAAGAAGTTGTATATCTGTCCTTCAAATCTGAGTGAGAGTTTAGCTGGATAAAGAATTCTTGCTGAGGCGTTCATTTCATTAAGTTTTTTTACTATATCCCACCACTGCCTTCGGGCTTGGAGGGTGTCTTCTGAGAAGTCTGCTGAAAGTCGAATGGATGCTCCTTTGTACACAATTTCCTTCTTTGATCTTGCTGCCTGAAGAATTCTGTCTCTGTCTATGGCATCCATTACTTTGACTAGGATGTGTCTTGGGGTCTTTCTATTGGGGTCTCTTCTTGCTGGTATGCGTCGGGCTTCTTGGATCTGGATGCCTTCATCCTTTAACTCGGGGAACTTTTCAGCCAGGATGTTTTTAACTGTTTTAATTTCCTTGGGGTTACTTTCCTGTCCCTCTGGGACTCTGATAATTCTTATGTTGTTCCGCCTGGCTTCATCCCATTGTTCTCTGTTCCGTTGCTGATCCATTTTCCGATCTTTTTCCATCTTATGTAGTTCTCTGAGTGCTTTCTGCAGCTCATCTTCAGTCTCACTGATTCTCTCTTCCGCTGCTGTCATCCTACTGTTGAGAGCCCCGATTGTGTTTTTTCATTTCATCTACTGAGTTTTTAAGTGATGATATTTCTCTTTGCATGGTTCTCATTTCTGCTCTCATTTCCTCCCGTAGTTTATTGACTGCCCTTTCGACTGCTTCGTTTATGTTCTCCTGTATTTTATTGGACATCTGCTCAATTTTTTCGTTGAGCTCCTTAAACATCCTACCAATTTCCTCTCTAATTTCATTGTCAGAGTGATCATGCATATCTGTATTCTTTTTTGATTCTTCACGGTCAATTCCTTCATCTGTTCTTCGAGCTGGGGATCTGTGTTGTTTTCCCATGGTGTTGAGGTGTTCAGGGATAGATTCCTCTAGTGTACTGTTTCTTTTTTTCTTGAGGGTATTACCTACCCTTGGTGTTGAATTTCCTAGTTTTAGTAATAATAAGCGGCGTAAGCGGCCGCCCGCCAGCCAGCGCACCCCAGAGACTCTACCTGAGTTGCAGGCAGGCCGGGGTGAGAGTTCAAAATGACGGTTTACTTCCGGTTCCGCTCGGACTTCTGGGGGTTGTAGTTCCACCTTTCTGCCGAGACCTGGGGCTCTACCACAGCCCCAGGTGCCCGCCCGCCAGCCGCGCACCCCAGAGACTCTAGCTGAGTTGCAGGCAGGCCGGGGTGAGAGTTCAAAATGACGGTTTACTTCCGGTTCCGCTCGGACTTCTGGGGGTTGTAGTTCCACCTTCTGCCGAGACCTGGGGCTCTACCACAGCCCCAGGTGCCCGCCCGGCCAGCCGCGCACCCCAGAGACTCTCAGTAAATTTATAGTTCTGTAGCTCACTTTTCCCCTTCTCCAAATAGGAGATAATAACAGTACTGTCGTCATTGAATTATTTAGATACCAAATGAGATATTTGCAAACAAAAGGGAAGTTAAATTTTTAACTATCATTGTTTATCAACATATTTTCTAATATATTCTAAGAACATGAGTGGAATTAAACTAGTGTGCCATGTCCTTTATCCATAATGTAAGGGAAGGAAAGTGGGGACATTCCCAAAGAATTTGAATTTAAAGGCAAAGGTCATGTTTGTACACTTGTGATTGGAAAGGTCTTAACCTTACCTGAATTTCATTTTCTTTATTAACTCTGTTGCTATAAAAAGATACCACTTAAGTTTCCAACAAATTACTCATCTAGTACTCTTTAGAACAGTTTGTGTGTTTTTAATGCTAAGGTGCCCTTGGTTGTTGCCATGTTCACAGTCAAAGTCAAAGATCTCAAGATTGTTCAAGGCTTGCTTGGCCTGTTCGTGTTGGAATGTAACGTGTGTTCCGTAACTTGCTGAGCTCCTGTGAACTGGAACTCAGAAACATTTCCCTGTGAAAGTATCTCTGAGAATCAGCTGTTGGTTCATTTACTTTGGATCATGTTCTAAGCAAAGATCCATGGAAGTAGCTAATTTTCCCCTAGATTAAGGAAGTGTCTTTTGTTGACATAAATACATCCTTTTAAATTTTTATCTATTAATTCTATACTAGTTTTTATTGTTATTGCTAATTCTGTACTGCTTAAAATAAAATTTTTCTGTTCTCCTTCAGTAAATTAGTAACTTGCATAATCCTGCTGACCTTTTATACTCATTAATCCTTAATAAAATAATTAAGCACAATTGCTTTAAAAGATGGGATTCTACTTCATCTTATTTTCTTGGGGCCATGTAAGTAAAATATATAATACAGTAAAATTATTCCAATGCATCTTTTATGTCAGCAACTTTTCTCTTAGGAAATATTTATGGGAGTGTCCAGTTCTTCATATATCATATGGAGAAATTAAAGAATGTCAAGAAATGAACTAAAACCTAAAATATTATATAATCTCACAAGAAGAAAAATAATAATCATAAAGCAATTTCAACAAAATGTAATTAAATAGATGTCCATTTCAGATAAGGAACAGACTAGAGGTTGATTTGGTTCATGAAAGAGACCTGAAGCTTTGAATAAATGAAGAAAATTTGCATCAAATAGAGAAAATTTTTGGGTTGTTTGTAAAATGGGGAAAATAAAGAAGTAAAATACTATAAATTAAGATAGTAAAAAATAAAAAATTGTTTTTCATATAAGCTATAATTTAATTTAACATTGATAAACATACACAATTAGGATGCAATTTTTAGATATTCAATATGTAGCAGATCTCAAAATCATTAGAAATGAGTCAAGACAACCTCTTAATGTATGTATTATACTCCACAATGTGGAAGGGAAGGAAAAGAGAAAGAGAGAGAAAGAATGTAAGAACCTGCCACAGAGGCAGGCTAGGGGAAGGGGGGAGGGAATCGGGGACATTGGTGGTGGGAAATGGGCACTGGTGTAGAGATGGGTGCTGGAATATTATATGACCGAAACCCAAATATGAACATCTTATGAACATCTTTGTAACTGTATATCTCATGGTGGTATAATAAAATATTTTAAAAAAAAAAAAAGAAATTAGTCAAGAATAGCAGAGATGCACATCTCAAAATTTAGGGGGTTTATGGCTGTTCAATGTGAGAATATGGCCCAGTAAAAAGACATGTATAACAAGAATCACAATCTTGCAAATTTTCCCAGTGTACTGTATAAAACATTGAAGCTACTAAAGCATCATTGCTTGCTTTCCCTAAGGTAGCCACTGGAAATGAGCCAACAGCCCCACCATGTGGGTGAAATGGGAGTCTTTTGGGATATTAGAACCCCAAGACAAGGATTTTTGGTTTGGAAACAGAATATTCATTCAATTGTTCAGCTGAAAAATCAATTTTCAATGCTTTCTAAGAATCCCAGGAGGAAACAACATCTTTAAAAAGTAATTAAAAAATCAGTTGGTTTTGGGAATAACGATAGACACACCAATGGAAATCACCTTGGACAGTTATCTGGATCTCAAGGAAAAAAAAATATTTCCAGTGAAGGATACTGAAATACCCCAACACAAAAATAGGATACTCAGCACAAAGACAGCTCACAAGGTATAATGTATACCAATAATAGAACAATATAAATAAATGTAATTTACCTAAGTATATATTAAAATATAAAGTGCAGATATAAAATCAAAAATTTTATATTTTTATATTCTACCTGCGGCAGAGCCTTGGAAGCTGCCTTGTTGTATTTGATATGCCAAATACCAGTAACAATTATAGACCTCATTCCGAATGGATTGTGGCTCTTTATGTTCCTGGAGCAAGCAGATGCCCTTGGGCTCTACTAGCATGAGACAGGACATATGGAGATGTTACTGGGGGCCCGCTCGAGCAAATCGATGAACAACGGGAAGACAGTGATACAGTGATACAGTGATACAGTGATATAAAATCAAAACAAGAGTTATAAAACACTCTGTCTTCCGTTCATCATTGATTTGCTCGAGCAGGCACCACTAACATTTCCATATGTCCTGTCTCATGCTAGTAGAGCCCAAGGGCATCTGCTTGCTCCAGGAACATAACGAGCCTCAAACCATTCCACCAACTCATGGGAATGAAGTCTATAATTGTTACTGGTATTTGGCATATCAAATACGACACGGGAGGCTCTTGCCAGGCTCTGCCATGCAGGTGGCATACCTCTTGAAGTCACCTCTAAGTTCAGCATTTATAGATGAACTGGGCTGTAATAGGCTCTTCTGCTGGGTGGAGTTCTGACGAGAGGGAAATCTGGATGTAGAAAATGGCAGCCCTCATGGAGTGGGGGAGGGCAGTCGTCTGGCTTGTTGCAAGGCTCTGCTGGGGTGGCGGGCCAGGGCTAGAACCCACCATCCCTCTGGGTGCACTCACTAAAAAACAAAAATATGAAACATAATTTTTTTTAATTTCTGGATTGATCATGCAGAGTGTAAGTAAAACTTGAAAATGAATTCAAAGGACAGAACATTTCTGCAGGAATGAGAAATAAAGCAATGAAGTGATTAATAAGAAACTAGAGGGCCAGTGAGATCTGAGTTTGATCCCTGTCATCTCAAAGACAAAAGAAGTTAGCAAATAGTGAAATCTTAGTAACTGCCTCACAGAAAAATTTATGGAGAATTTTCCTCAGATTGAGTATAGCACCAAGGATTAAATTAGAATAAAGAAAATATCACTTGTATCACTTGTCTTCCTGTTGTTCATCGATTTGCTTTAGTGGATGCCACTAAAAACTCCATTCATCCTTGTTGCTGCTAGTGTAGCCCAATGACATCTGCTCACTTCAGGAACACGAAAGAACCTCAAAACGTTTGTTCAGGTCTTGGGAATGAGGTCTATTATTGTTACTGTTTTTGGCATATCAAATATGACTCGGGTAGCTTGTCAGGCTCTGCCCTGAGGGCGAGATACTCTCAGTAGTAGGTAGGCTTTCAATGCTTGCAGTTACTGATGTACTGCTTCATGGCCAAGTGCAACAGGGAGAGATGGTAGCACCTCTGTCTATCTGTGTCTCTGGTTCAGGGTCAACAGCCTGGGAGCAGTTGTGGGTGGATCCACCAGGCCTACCGGATGGGACAGAAGTGGGGAAAGGGACCCCAGCTCCATCTCCACAGAAGTCTGGTGACTTTAGCTACCGAGACCCACATACCTGGGCTTGAGATCAGCTTTTCTCTTGGGTGGAGCTCCGACGAGCTTCATATTTTCAAATGAAAACATGAAGGAGATATATAGAGAGGGTTAATCTAAGTGAGGGAAAAATAATGTTTCTAAAACTAATGATACTGTGGCTGAGAAAGTCATCTGGGTCAGATTGCAGAGGCATTAGAAATCAATCTAAAGCATTTAGACTTTATTGGGTAGAAAATGGCCACTATTAGGGAAGTGTGGCTGAGCCGCTATGGAAAAGGTATACTTTGTGACACTAGAAATAGAACATTGTGCGCTGACATTTTCCATTAAGAAAGAACTTTCCATCCAAATTCTTATAATATATTTTATCACTCTTATTCTTATTTACAGGCAACCTTTTAACAACTGTACCAGAGGGAAGGAGCACAGATGCACTTGTGCTTCCAAAACCTCAGTATAATGTTTGACTCTTCCCAAATTTACCTACCAGCCATCCTTGGTTTCTTCAGGGTATTGGTTTCATCAAATTGATGGATGCTCCAGTCCATTGAAGTTGTCCTGTATCTGTAATTTCCTTACCTGCAGATTCAGTGTGTGACCAACACACAGTGATCAGTTCAATGTTGAGCAAACTAACTGCAGATATGGAGGAACAATTACATTTCAGAAACCTGCATGTAAGTCAACCACCAAAGCTATGCCTGATTATTCAAGGATCAAATGTTAATTCTATATATTGGTTGGGGGTGGGGGGGCTAGGGTTTGGACTTTATCAAGCAATGCTACTCCTGGTTCTGTGGGTTATACATAGAGGAGGGGTGAGCAAGCCCCCATTAAAGGCAAGCACTGTAATTCCTGCGCTATCTCAATGGCCTTCAACTATAATTTTTAAAGAGCCAAACACTTTGCCTGGTATTCTACAATGTTTTATTTCAAAAAGTGGAATGTATTAAGTTCTAAAGATAGATCAACTGTTTTCAAATGAATTAGACAAAAAAAAAATACTGCTTTTAGCAACTCTGCTGTGGAAAATGCTCAGCAATGTACTTAATAAGTAATGTACTTAATAAGAAAATTTAGGGTCATCTACAGTGAAGTTCTGAAGACACGGAGTTGATTACCAGCCCTTTTCTCTGAGGTGCTTGTTCATAACCCACTGGGGAAACAATACAAACGTTCTTTAACACAACAATGTGGGCAATTCTGTCAGACAAATATGCCTTTAGTTTCATAGGAGCCTCCGAGGAGGATTTTTTCAGAGAATTTGCAGCAAATTGGAGTTTTCACAGAGAAGGTCATACTCAAATTGAATTTTTGAAACAAATTGGACCTCCATTTCCTGTCACTGCAAATTGGTCATTATGGAGGACACAAGTAGGGCAGAAGCATCCTGAAAATGAGTTGGAGAGAAATTGGAGAGGCGATACCTTGAAGACCTTTCTAAATGCCATTCTACAAAATTTAATTTTTAATATAGGGGATAAGAAACCAGTAAAAGCCCTGCAGGCTTCTGCATTGTCACAGCATTGTTTTAGATTTTTTTTTGCTTTTTTTTTTTTTTGGGGGGTCAAACCAGGCAATGCTCAGGGGTTACTCCTGGCTCTGCACTCAGGAATTACTCCTGGTGGTTCTCGGGGACCATATGGGATGCCGGGGATCGAACCGGGGCCTGCACAGGCCAGCCGCGTGCAAGGCAAATGCCCTACCTGCTGGGCTATCGCTCTGGCCCCAAGCATTGTTTTAGATTTGAGAATGATTATGTTGGAAACACAATGCGGAAGGATGACAAATGGCCATGTTCTTGTTTTTATTTTCATAATATGGAAGTTTTGTTTTGTTTGGGGGACCACACCTAACTATGTTGGAGGTTATTCCTGTCTCTGCACTGTGGGATTACTCCTTGTTGTGTTTGGGGTTTGCATGGGGTGTTGAGAATTGAAGCAGGATCAACCATATGCAAGACCAATGCGTTACTTCCTGTACTATCTCTCTGGCCCCTGAGACTAACTTGTGTGTGCAAATGTTATCTCATAGAAAATGACAATGGGGAACTGTTAACTGGGGATGGAAGATATGGATTTCCCCATGCTCTTCCATAGTCTGCAAGTTCCCATCTGACAAAGACACTGAAGTAGAGAGAAATACTTAAGAAGTAGAATCAGTCTTTCCACATATTTCACTAATAAACACTTTGTCTAGTAATCTGCACTGTCAGGTTGTTCTTCATATCTAAAGTAAATCTCTGCAAGAGTTCTTAAGAGTTCAATAAGAAACCTTGGTTTATTTTTTTTGGTGTCAAGTAAATATTTCACTCAATAAATCTTTCAGTAAATCTTTACTCTCTGCCACCATATATCAGAATCCAGTTAATTACCATCTTGTGTAAGCAGACAATCTGACCTTCTACTTCCTGACTCAATCTAGGAGTGATATGGAAGGTTTCAGATGGCATAAACAAATCAATGACTTTTTTTAATGTCTCAGACTTATTTCATAGTTATCATTTAAAAGACTCATCTAACTGCACCTTTTCAGTCTCCAGCTATAATTGGATGAAGGCATATGAACAAAACACTTGTAATAGAACTTAGTTCTAATCTAAGCTGCTGATTTAAACTTACTACTAGACATATTGTATTAAGCTCCACAGTTACTAGTACTAGACAACTACCTCTGCAAATTTTACCCTTTAAGCAGAGTTTACTAGCTACAAGTACAAGCACAATTTAGTACTTACCTATTAATCTTACTTTAGTACCCCTTTCTCTCTCTCCATCAAATTACTTGGTGACATACTGTTTCTACTGCCTTAAGACTAATCATAGCCTATTACCTACTCACCAGCCCATAGTAGCTTTTATCTAAGTTTTTTTTTTAAGAAATACTTTATTTATTTATTTATTTTTTGCTTTTTTGGGGTCACACCCTGAAATGCTCAGGGGTTACTCCTGGCTCTGTACTCAGGAATTACTCCTGGCAGTGCTCGGGGACCATATGGGATGCCGAGGATCGAACCTGGGCTGGCATGGACCAACCACGTGCAAGGCAAATGCCCTACCAGCTGAGCTATCACTCCGCCCCTTATCTAAGTTTTTATTTAACTTACCCATGACTCAAACTGGGTGTTCAGTGAGCTTCCTTCTGCATTCTTCTTATCCTATCTTCCTTTCATAGTTCTATAGTTAGATAAAACTATGAAACTGGCTATGATTGCATAAAGAAATGGTGTGTGTCACTAGCCCCTCAAAAGATAAAGGAGTCAGGCAGATTTCTGCAGTTGCTGCTTTCCCTCTGGTGATGACTTAAAAAAGCAAAGTGTTCCAAGTAGTGCTGTCAAAACACATTGGAGCCTTAATCCGCTAACCTGTAAGGGGCCTATTGAAAATATAAACTGCAGAATTTAATTTAATTTAATTTCTTAAATTAAACATTTTGGTACTCTTTTAAGGTCTTGAGACACGTAAAACTATGATCCATAAAAATTCTTTGTTGTTCAGCCAACCCCATCAAAAAATGGGGAGAAGAAATGAACAGAAGCTTCCAAAAAAGAAGAAATTCGAATGGCCAAAAGGCATATGAAAAAGTGTTCTTCATCTTTAATCATCAGGGAGATGCAAATCAAAACAACAATGAGGTACCATCTCACACCACAGAGACTGGCACACATCCAAAACAGCAAGAACAACCAGTGCTGGCGTGGATGTGGGGAAAAAGGGACTCTGATCCACTGTTGGTGGGAGTGCCGACTGGTCCAGCCCTTTTGGAAAACAATATGGGCATTCCTCCGAAAACTAGATATTGAGCTCCCATTTGATCCAGCAATAGCACTCCTGGGAATATACCCTAGAGACCGAAAAACACATAGCAGAAACACTATCTGTACTTCTTTATTCATCTCTGCGCTATTCACTATAGCTAGAATCTGGAAACAACCTAAATGCCCGAGAACAGAGGACTGGCTAAAGAAACTATGGTTCATCTACACTATGGAATACTATGCGGCTGTCAGAAAAGATGACATTATGAAATTTACCTGCAAATGGAGGGACATGGAGACTATCATGCTGAGTGAAATTAGTCAGAAGGAAAAGGACAGATATAGAATGACCGCATTCATTAATACGACATAAATAGATACCAGTGTTTTACTAAATGTGGGAAATGGTAATGGCAGATTAAGACTCACCATTGAATATACACAAAGAGACTTAAGTGATAAACTCTAAATATCTGCAGGGCTAGCCATGATGTGTAAAAAGAAGAGGCAGAGAGATGCAGAGACAGAGAGAGAGACAGAGAGAGAAAGAGAGGAAACTGGGGTACCTGCTATTAAAGCAGCATGGGGGGTGGGCAGGGGGGTGGGGTACATTGGTGGTGGAAATGGGGCACTGGTGGAGGGATGGGTGCTGGTATACTGTATTACCAAGAACCAATTATGATCACCTTTGTAATTGTATGTTTCACTGTGGTATAATAAAAAATTTAAAAAAAAAAATTCTTTGTTGTTTGACTCCAAAGTAACAAGATATAAAACAAAAACAAAAATGCTGAAAGAAAAAATACCAATTTTAAAATTCGTTGTTATTTACTTTTTCACTGTAATCACATTTATTTATAACATTATTCAGACTTAAGGTTGACTGATACAAAACTCTATCTGTACATATTGCATTATATGCATTTTTAAAACTTAGGATGCATATATCTTTTTAATTTAGTCTTTTAGTACCTGCCAGAAAAACAAGAGGGGTGACTTTGCTAGAGACTAAAGTATTTCTAGTCCTAAATTTTTAGGAAAATAACCATAATATTTTCCTAATGACTGAACCAATTTACATTTCTGCCAATCCTGAATAAGTGTTTCCTTTTCTCTCCATCCTGTCCAACATTTGATTCCTGAATTATTTTATAATAGTCATTCTCACCATTCTCAGAGTGAAATGATGTTTCATATTGAATTTGCATTTCCCTAATAATAGAAAGGTTGAATATCTCTTCATGGGCTGATTAGCCATCTGTATGTCTTCTTTAGACAAGCATCTACTCACATCTTCTGCCTATTTTTTAACTTGATTATTTATTTTCTTGTTGATTTTTCAGCTATTTATGCATTTTCCATTTTAACTGTTTATTTGATAAATTATTTACATATCTCTTCTGGCATTTGGTAGGGTTTTTCATTTTAAAGAAAAACTCAAACTCCATTTTGAGTTAATATTTGTGCCTGGTATGAAAGTGGTCTGGTTTAATAATTTTCCTAGAATCACTTAACAATTTTCCCAGAATCATTTAGCAGTCTTTTTTTTCACTTCAGTTTTCATACCTGTTATTTTGTCATAAATTAAAAATCAACATTAGTTGATACTATCAGATTAATACATATTGATCATTAGATCTGTTCACCAATCTGTCAGCGCTCAAAATCTTATGACCCATTAAGTCAAATCATAACAGAAAGTGAAAAAAAAAGTTCAAAGTTCAAAGTTGAATAACATTTTTTTGGCCTGAAAATGGATAAAGGAGTCAGATTCAAATGGCAAAGTTGAACTTCTCCTTTGTGTAAATTGATAATTGTCTTCTCTTTTACCTTCATAGATACTCATTTTTTCCCTAAGAGAAAGAATGTTTTATAGTTCCTACAATATATTCTACAATATATTCCTTTCTACAATATATTCCTGATTTATTAGTGTAAAGAAGACATGAGTTTTCATTTGAAATTTATAATAATTCTTAAATTCATTGTTCAATCAATGCTATGTTTTCCAGCATGACGTTTTATCTTCAATAAACTTATGCATAAGAAATGCCAGTGCAAGCCACAATGTGTAAGATATGGGAGAGAGGGAGGGGGAGGAGCGCGAGAGAGAAGAAAGCAGAAGCAGAAGCAGAAGAAGAGGAGGAGGAGGAGGAGGAGAAGGAGGAGGAGGAGGAGGAGGAAAAGGAGAAGGAGGAGAAGTAGGAGAAGGAGGTGAAGGAGGAGAAGGAGGAGGAGGAGAAGAAGGAGAAGAGGAGGAGAAGGAAGAGAAGGAAGAAAAAGAAGAAGAAGAAGAAGAAGAAGGAGAAGGAGGACGAGGAGGAGGAGGAGGAAGAGGAGGAAGAGGAGGAGGAGGAGGAGGAAGAGGAGGAAGAGGAGGATAAGGAGCAGCAGGAGGAGGAGGAGGAAGAGGAGTAGCAGAAGGAGGAGGAATAGGAGAAGGAAGAGAAGAAGAAGGAGGAGAGAGTGGCTATAGAGGCATGTTGGGGGAGGGATGAGGGAATATAGGGACAATGGTGTTGGGAAATGTGCACTGGTGGAGGGTTTGGTGCTGCAACATTCTATGACTGAAACCAAATTATGAACAGCCTTGTAAATGTCTATCTCATAGTGTTATAAGAGAAAGAAATGCCAGTGAAGAGGCTGATGACTTCCTATGTTTCTGTTTGCTGAGTCCTCATGGTATTCCTTGTCCACATCCTTTTAGCAATGATTTACAACCAATTCAGCTTGCAAGCATTTGATTTGACAACTGAACATGTATCATTTTTGGCCTTTGAAATTGTGATACCATGCTCTGTAGTGACAATAAATGACAGATTTCAGGATCCGTATGAAATATGCAAGTACGAAGGTAAACAAGTTGAAAAGAGAAGGCAAGGGAAGAGGAGGAGGTCTTGGAGAGAGAGCACATATCCCAGATTTCTGCTCTCCGTATGAATCCAGGCACTTGAAAGAAACTTAGGCAGGATGGGTGCCAGCTGGCCTGCAGCTTCTGACAGTATAGGCAGAGACCAGTGCACAGGCCTCATCATCCCTAATCCCAGTGCTCATTATGCAGCCCCCTGGCTTGGCCTTCCTCTGTTTTCATCATTTCAGCACAGAGGAAACCAAAGACAAAAATGTCTGCATATCACATTAACTTTATTTCCTCCTGATTAAAACTTCACTCTCTTTCCCTCTCAAACGGAAGTGGAATGTGGTTTTGTCTCTGATTCGTTTCCTTCACTTCTCTGCTCTGTCAGGTCATTTGATTCCAGGGAGGTTCCTGATAGGTATGTGCAGTGCTTCATGCTATCCGGTGACTTGTCACCTTTGTTTTCTTTTGGAATCATGTTATGTTGGTTCTCCTTCAAATTATGAAAAGGATTGGTCCCTAGAGTACATAACACAATGCATATTTAATGACTATGATATGGAAATTAGGTGCTGTTAACCCCTTCGGAAACAGTAGTGAGATGAATCTGTTACCACACAAATACTTTTTCTAGTAGGACGTTTCATTTAAAATTTATGGTGGCACCTCAGTAAATGGCAGACTTTCAGCTGGTGCTAATGAAACCTCACAACTCCTTGAAAATAATAATAAAAACACTCAATATGTGGGCTGTAGGGTAGACACTCCTGTGTACCCAATCTCTTACATCTGACATATGATGATCCCTGGAGGATAGAAAATTGCTTATTTATATTTCTTTCTGTCACGGGATCTGTAGTAGGAGTAGCTAATAAACAAACTGAAAGAGTTAACCATTTAATGATCAAACATATATATATGAAGACACTGAGTTATGAAGACATGATAAGAGACTCCCCCATCTTTTCAAAGTGATCACTTTAAATTCATAAGGAATTTTTTCCAGAATAATGCAGAGTTGAATATTTTCCATCTCTTTGATTTTATTCTGTATAAATGTACTCTGGCTAACTCTCTGACGTATTTCCCTACTGCTATAATCCTTTATCCTAAATTAGTTCCAGGTCCACAGCCTCTTTGCTGTTCCCTGAAAACCTGCCAAGAACACAGACACTCCAACACTCCAATGCCTTTCTTAAATTCTGTTCTGTGTGAAACACCTTCCCTCCAATATACTCCTGGCACAGTTTCTGGTTTCATTCAGTTCTCTCCTCTCCTCAAGTATAAACGCTGAGATGTCCCAAATTGTCTAAGTAAAAAGCACATTTTCCCCATCACATTTTCTCCAGGACTCACTTTCATGTGATGTCATTTATTTATTGGTTTAATTTTGTTTCCCCCATCTAGAAATCTATGATAACCAGGACTTGTCTCTTTGGTTTACACTGAATCTTTGGTATATTTATCAAAAACTAGGAACTATATAAATTTGAATCATAGTTTTAAAAAGTGGTACCAAAAAGGCACCAGGGTGGAGATAAGGCAAGTCTAAGATGAAAATAATCCAATTCTACCATTTACTAATTGATATTTTAGTCAAATTATTCAATCTCATGGAGTCTCAGCTTTAATTTCAGTTAAAAATGCATAAATAGCTTTTTGTATTGAGATAGCAGAAAGGAGCAGTAGCGTCAGGAAACTTTTAGGCCAAGTGGACAAATTTTCCTGAACATGAAGCCAGCTCTAGCTAGGATTACTAAATTAGATAGGAATAAAAGTATGCCTTTTAAACACCATAAATGATCAATTATTTGACATCTTATTCTTGATTTTCTTAAAAAGCAATCCACTTTATAGCAAATTATTTCCATTTCATAATTATAATAAAAATTTGCAAATGTACTAAGAAAGTGTCAATTCAAAAAAATATCTTCTAGAAACAAGAATAACAGGAGAATTTTTTTACCTTGCTGTTTCCCCTGTATTCCTTTATCAACTCTTGCTTTCCACTCTGTGATTCTTGTGGGGCTTCTGCTCAGGAGCTCCTTTCTCCACCAAAGGAGAGTCATGTGATTTGACCTGCCAGTTAGCATCCTTTAACCTGGGTCTAATGTTAGTTTGGTATTGGCAGCAAGACAAGTCTCTTATTCACTTTCTCTCTAGAGAAAATAAGAGAGTATGCATATTAGTTGCCAAAATTCCTTATAACTCTGTGGAAAGTACCAGTGTAAATAGGAATGATGCCAACACAGAGAAATCTGAACTGAGATAAGAGAGATAAAGTCCTGATGATTACTAAACATGACTGAGGGCATGCTACCTTATTATACCCAGACTTTTCAAGTTAAATCAGCCAACACATTACTATTTCTTTAGGGGATTTTGAGTTGCTGAAATGGGAGGGCGAGTAGGGCAGGGGGAGTACAGTGAGATTAACTTCTCTGTAAAAATATCTTATCACTTATCACTATCTTCCCGTTGTTCATCATTTGATCGTGCAGGTACCAGTAACGTCTCCATTCATCCCTGTTGTGTGCAAGTGTAGCCCAATGGCATCTGCTCACTTGAGGAACACCAAGAGTCTCAAACCGTTCATCAATGGGTGCTGAAGTTACTTTTATTGAAATAGAGATATTAGTTCAACTATTTTTCCCTCCTTATTGCTTTAGGGCTTTGAATCAAGCATTTACAAACCTGTAAAAATGTTAAAAAAAAAAACAAGCCCAAGCAATGCTTGATCCAAAGCCCCAAAGCAATAAAGAGAAAAAACTAATTGAACTAGTATCTCTATTTCAATAAAGGTAACTTCAACACCTACTTCCCCCAAGTATGTGTTTTAATTGTATTCTTAGTTTTGGCTAAATCAAGACCACAACAACCCCCTTCTTTCCCTGCCCCTCCAAAGTAGTTCGGAGCTAAAGAATAATAGATATCAGAACAACAGTCAGGTGAGGACAAATACAGGCAGTCATGTTCCAGCAGCATTACTAGACAACAAGAATAAAGTTATGATCATGTACACGGTGTGTGTGTGGTGGGGGTGGCTTTTTATTTTTTCCCATTGAGAATAATGCTTGCTGTGGACTTGTGGTAGAAGGTTTTGACTATACTGAAAAAAGTTTCTCCGACTCTCATTTTATGGTGAGCTTTTATCACGAATGGGTGCTGGATGTTGTCAAATGCTTTCTCTGCCCCTACTGAAATGATCATATGTTTTCATTTTTCTTTTATTGATATGATGTATTATGTTGATTGACTTGTTTTGTTTGGGGGGCTTTGTTTTGTCTTGTATTATGGTAGACCCTTTAGCCCCTTTTTTGAAGTAGGTTTTGTGTCATTAAGTTCCTGAGATGTTGTTTATCCATGAAGCTGTGTATTCTCCTTTGAATCTGAATGAAAGCCTAGCAGGGTAAATTATTCTTGGTGAGACCTTCATTTCTTGAGATTTTTTTTTTCAGTATATCCCACCACTCTCTTTGGGCTTAGAGGGTTTCATTCAACAAGCTTTCTGTTAATCTAAGGAATGTTCCTTTGTATGAAATTTCTAGCTCAGCTACTTTTAAAAACATATACTATCTACTCTCTAACACTATCATTGATATCATTAAAATACATAACTATATTTTTAAATGAATGTTTATTTTTATTTACTTAACCCTTACTATATGTCAGTAATGCTTTTTTCCCAGATAAAAAATCAAGACATCAACTCTGGCCAAGAAACTCACAATGGTGCTGGGAAAAACAGACTAACAAGAGCTGGAGAGACAGCATAGGGATTAAGGCACAACTTTCATGCAGCTGACCCCAACTTGATCCCTGACAGCACATGTGATTCCCAGAACATCGCCTGAGCCAAGAGCCAGGAATGAGCTTTGTGTAACTCTGGGTGCGGCAAAAACTTCTTAGTGAACCACAGGAAATTCTGTACTGTCAGAGTAGATCAATGAGAATGTCTCTTACTGAAGCACAGAAATGAGTCTAGGAGAATTGAAGTGACATATGTTGATATTCGTGTGATGCTTATCTGAAAGAATTTATACCTGCAATTTGTCAATGAGAACAATGCTTTTCAAATGATCGCTATTCTTTACTGACGGCTTTGTCTACATGTTCCATATATTTATAGTAAAAGAACTAGCATAAATCAGGTTTTTCCAGAGAAATAGAACCATGGGATGTGTGTGTGTGTGTGTGCATATGTGTGTGTGGTTAAAGATGTGATTCATATATTTGTAGAGATTGTTTAAAAACCAGTAGACTAAACACTCAGGTAGAAATTAATTCCTTTGTACTTTTTAAATTGAATTAGCATTGGTTTCCATCATTGTATATGTTTCAGAAATGCTTTTTCACACCTCTTGAAAATTAATCTGTCAGGCCTCAACTACAATCACTGATCCATTGCCCTCCACTGCCATCTTTTGAACTCTGTCCCCATGGATCCATTATATCTTTTCCCAAGCTCTATTTTGTGGTTCTACTCTAAAGCCTGTTTTTGGCTTGCTTTTCTCTTTTCCTTTAATTTCTTTCTTATATCACGCATTTGAGATTATTCAGCATTTGTGTTTTTCCTTCTGACATTTTTATTAGAAAAGCTTCATTCTTGCTGTAAAATGTGTTCTTTAGAAAACTTTAGTTAGTTGTTGTATTTCGGTGCTTCGTGGGACAGTCCCTACCTATTTTATCAAGAGTAATCTTTATTTAGTGTCAACTGATGGTCAGTGTTAACTACTCTATAAATAACCTCCACAGCAACACTTAAAGTCATGTTTGACTTGACAACAGCTCGTTACAATAGCCTGAGTTGACACATAAAACTGAAGATCATATCACCTATAGAGGGACACTTGCCCAGTCCTTACTCACTTCCCCTTGTCCTGACATTTTTCTATACACATTTTGAAAATGTAGATTCAGTTCACATGTTTATCTAGATTCAACTTTATTACTTTACTAGATAAATGTATACTTATAAGTGATGGTTTGTTATGTCTTCTTGATGAATTTATCCATTTGTTTTTATTAAGTGCTTTTTTTAAGCATCTGATAGCACTACCTATCTTGCTGTTTCCTTTGTCTGATACTTGAATAACCATAATATATTTTTAAAGTATGCTTTTTTATGGTATTTTTTCCTACCCTTTGCTTTCAGTCTGTCTTATAATTTAAAGTATATTTTTCCTACATAGTACATTGACTTTTTCCTTTCAATGCAGTATGATCATCCCTCATTTCTGCCTTTTAGTTAGGGTGGATTATCCTTATATTTAGTGTAATTACAACATGTTTGGATTTTAATCTTCCACTTTTACTTTTTTCTCTATTTATGCTATTTGTCCTTTATTCATTCATTTTGCCTTATTTTGGAGGAATAAGGAATAGGTTTAGTTCTAGAATAACTCCAACCTATCTATTTAAAAAATATTCTTAAAATTTTACACACCTAAACATACAAATATAAATATTTAAATTATAGCTTACACTTTGCCTTCAAATAATATTTTATCCTAAATTATATATTTTATTTATACATATGCAATAATCTGTGTACATTGTAATTCATATTATTTTGTATGATTTTTTTTTTGGATACGGTACTCCAGTAGTGCTTGATGATTGTTCCTGATTCTCCAATCAGTGATCAATTCCAGTGGTGCTCAGGTAACCATATGTAATAACGAGGATTAAACTTGGATTGGCGATGTGCAAGGCACGTTACCTGTTCTTCTATTTCTAAGATCATAATTGAGTGCATTTTTTTAAGGAAATAAAACATAGTTACAGGACCAGAGAGATATGTCAATTGGACAGAGTCCACACTTTGCATGCAGGAGACCTGGATTCAATCCCAGCACTACCGCATCGTTTCCCATGTACAAGTACTAATAACCCCCAAGCACTGCAGCAGTTTACTACAACCTGGGTGGAGTCGGGAGATTTCATATTGAGTTAAGTGAGCCAGAAAAAGAACAGATACAGACTGATCTCATTTATCTAAATAGCTGGGTGAGGAAATGTATATAATTAAAAGGGAATGCCTGTATCATCCTTGACTTCAGAGTAAAGGGAAAAGAAGGAAATTGGGGGGGAAGGAAAATGAAAAAGGAAGTTATGGGGGACCTGTTTAGGGTCTCTGATATATAAGTGATGTGAGAGTCATTTATCACTTATCTTCCCATTGTTCATTGATTTGCTCAAGCAGGCACCAGTAACGTCTTCATTTCTCTATGTCACATGCAAGTGTAGCCCAATGGCTTCTCGCTCCAGGAACATGAAGAGCGCCAAACCATTCGTTCAGATTTTTGATGAAGAAGACTGATTTTTTGATGGTGGGTGGCCACACATTCTGTTGACGTCCCATGGAATGCATGCACCAATATGTGAGAGAACAATGTTGCTATATTTGAAGCACAACCACTGAACTTTGAAATGTGCTTGTCAAGGTGTCAGGCAAGGGTGGAATGGGAGGAGAGGAAGCATGGGAACATGGGTAAAAGGAAGTTGACACTGGTGATAGAATTGGTGTTGGAATGTTGTATACTAAGATTCAACCAAAAATAACTTGTAAATCTTGGTTCTTTGAGTAAATAAAAAGCTAAAATGCAAAAAATAAGAATAGCTCTGAACACTACTGGATGTGGCCCTAAACCGCTTTCTTTTCTACACCCCACTATCACTACCACCACCATTTCTGTTACTGTCTCTTTGTTTCTCTGTGTTTTTGTCTCTGTCTGTCTGTCTGTCTGTCTGTCTGTCTGTCTGTCTGTCTCTCCTCTCATTTCTCTCCTGGTACTCTCAATTGCCTTTTGCAGATGGTAACGTATGTTATCATTATTTTCAGCCTGAAACCTTTCTCAGAATTTTGTGTGAAAACATACTGAAAACTAATATTCTTGCCTTTTTTGCTACTGGAAAGAAATTGGCTTTTACGTTTTTAATTTGTTTCGTTGCACACAGACTTGTACATTTATTTATTACATTACAGTTTTTTTCAAGGGGCGGGATATGACTCAAGTGTATATACAGTACATGCCTAGTATGTGCAAGAGCCTGGGGTCAATTCCCAGTTCTGATGCCCCCCCCACCAAGTGCCACCACGGCTTTGATGACCTTTAAAGACTACCAAGTTCTTATTGAAAAAAGGTGGTCTCCTTGCCTAGAAATATAGATATCATTCACTGTTTTACTCAGTAATGTGTCCTTTTCTCCAGTCGCCTTCAAAATTTGTTCTTTATTTTGGTTTCCTGCAGTACAAATATAATGTACCTAGAAATAATTTTCTTTATACAGTAATCTATCTTGCTACAACTTTGCTTGTGTAGGGGGTAGAACTCTTTTGACAAAACTATTGCACAAATCAAATATATTAATAGAAAGCTTTGTGAAGAACATTCTGGTTCACGGACTCTACAAATTCAAATTTGTTTTTGCTACACAGTATAAGATAAATGCCTGCAAGGTCTGTGAGTGTTCTGGATCTCCTCAGCTAGAATCATAGTTATCTTGAATCTTAGTCACTGGTAACTTATTGGTAAAAAAATTTCATTTTCTAATAATGCAAACTTTTAAAAGTGTTTATTTTAGGGCATGATTAGGGGCCTCCCGGTAATGCTTAGAACCCGGACGCCACTCCAGGCAATACTTTGTCCAGTAAAGCAGGTCTGACAAAGCTAAGCTTGTAAATAAATTAGCTTCTCAAAGCAGGTCAGAGGGCCCAGCTGAGTCATCCCATCTGCTCCGAGCATGTAGCATCCCGGACTCTGAAGGGTCCTGATCGTAGCGCTGCCCACTGTCACTCTGTGAAGGTCAGGAAATCCAACTCCTGTGCCAGTTGTGTTGCTTTGAGGGCATAGAGGGCAACCGGAACTCTGTTCACCACTGCTTTTACCCGAACTATGTGACCATTTATTCATCTCTCCTCTCACTGCACACACTTCTACCTCCCACCGGGAACGAGCAGACACAGTACACCCCTGGCTCTCCCAAAAGATTTCACACCTAATAAGCCCTTTTTTCCTAGCTCTGTGTGCCTACGCCACATAAAAACATCTCTCAAAGCAGTGAGGTGGTTCGAAATCATAGAGCCTTTAAATTGAAGCTGGAGGAGAGTATCAGGATGAGAGAAGTTAGTCAAAAAAAGACAGGATATGAATGCAAAAGTATCACATAAAGAAAAATAATCAGGAAAAAAAATTGGCAAAGGCAACAGACCTTAGCTTCCCATGGAGGCACTGAATGTGGTAGAGGGAAGCAGGCACTCAAGAGGAGATGCCGGGATAGTGTATGTTCAAAGCCTGTCATTAACAGTATTATAAATTATGGTGCCACAAATAATCTTCAACCTTTATAAAATGGGAATTAAAAGAACATCCCTCAATATAATTAAAGCCATATACCACAACTTCAAAATTAACATTCTACTCTATAGTGAAAAGCTGAATGTGACTTCACATTAAAAGTCAGGCACAGGGGGCCGGAGCTATAGCCCAGCGGGTAGGCATTTGCCTTGCACGCGCCGGCCAATGCCTGCCCAGGTTCAATCCCCAGCATCCCATATGGTCCCCGAGCACCGCCAGGAGTGATTCCTGAGTGCAGAGCCAGGAGTAACCCCTGAGCATTGCTGGGTGTGACCCAAAAAAAGCAAAAAAAAAAAAAAAAAAAAAACCTAAAAAGAAGATACAAGGAAATGGAATCCAATGCTTATTGGTGGATCAAAAGGATTAACACCATCTAAAACATTTGACAATGTTGATTTCCCCCATCCATGAGCAGGGAATGTGTTTCCATTTCCTTGTGTCCTCTTCTATTTCTTGAAGCACTCCCTTGTAGTTTTCTTTTGTACAGGTAATTTACAAACTTGGTTAAGCTGATTCCTAGGTACTTGATTTTCTGTCAAAATGGTAATACTCCTTAGAGATTTGTACAAATTCAATGCAGTCCCTATAAGAATACCCATGACATTCTTCAAAGAAATTGACAAAATACTCCTGAAATTTGTATGCAATAATAAACCCCCACAGATAGCTAAAGCAATCCTTGGGAAAAAAGAAGATGAGAGGCTTTCCCAACTTCAAACTATACTACAAGGCATAGTAATTAAAACAGCATGGTATTGGAATAAAAACAGACCTTTGAACCTATGGAATAGAGTTGAGTATCCTGACACCCATCCTCAAATACATGATCATTTAATCTTTGATAAAGGAGCAAAAGCACGATATGGAGGAAAGAAAGCCTCTTCAACAAGTGGTACAGGGAAAACTGGGCAGCTACATCTAAAAAAATGAATTTGGACCTCTGTCTAATACTATGCACAAAAAAATCAGATCAAAATGGATTAAATATCTCCATATCAGACCGGAATTCAGAAAGTACGTCGAAGGAAATATAGGAAAAACCCTCCATTATATTGAAACTAAAGGCGCCTTCAGATAAAACACCACTAACAAAGCAACTAGAAGAAAAGATAAACATGGGACTACAAGAAAGCAAAAAGCTGCACCTCAAAATAAACAGTGACCAAGATACAAAGACAGTCTACAGAATGGGAAAGAATATTCACCCAATACCCATCTGATAAGGGGTTAATATCCAGGATATATCAGACACTGGTAGAACTTTATAAGAAGAAAACAGTCAACCCATCAAAAAATGGGAAGAAGAGATGAACAGAAACTTCGACAAGGAAGAAATTCAAATGGCCAAAAAGGCATATGAAAAAAAAAGTTCATCATCACTATTCATCAGAGAGATGCAAATCATAACAACAATGAGATATCATCTCACACCACAGAGACTGGTACATATCCAAAAGAACAAGAACAACAAGTGCTGGTTGGATGTGGGGAGAAAGGGACTCTCATCCATTGTTGATGGGAATGTTAACTGGTACAGCCATTTTGGAAAACAATCTGGACATTCCTCCAAAGACTAGAAATTGAGCTCCCATTTGATCCAGCCATATCATTCATTGGAATATACCCTGGGAGGCCGAAATTGCATGGCAGAAACACCATCTGCACTTTTATGTTCACAGCAGCACTATTCACAATAGACAAAATCTGGAAACAAAGAGAGTGCCTGAGAACTGATTACTGGAAAAAGAAAACTGTGGTATATCTGCACAATGAAATACCATGCAGCTGTTAGGAAAAATGAAGTTATGAAATTTGCCTATAAATGGATGGACATAGAGGATCATGCTGAGTGAAATTAGACAAAGGGAAAAGCACAGATATAGAATGACTGCATTTATTTGCAGAATATAAAAAAAATAGCATGATACTATATCCAAGGCCGACAAAACATGAATCATGAGGTCTTGTCAGTTGGTAGAACCTACTGCAAATGTGTGGGAGTCAGAGATTAGGCAATACAGAGAAAGGAACAGTGTACTAATAATTATTGTAAATGATAATACCATGAGCATTAAAAGTAGGCAGAAGGATATACTTGATAACCTCTAACTGCATGCATTGCAAGCCACAGTGTGTGAAAGAAGAAAGAGAGAGAGAGGGAGGGAGTGAGAGAGAGAAGTGAAAATTGCCTGCCATAGACAAAGGCTGGGGGAGGGGGGAAATCATGGTACATTGGTGGAGGGAAATAGGCACTGGTGGGGGCATGTGTGCTGGAACACTGTATGACTGAAACCCAAATATGAACACTTGTGTAACTGTATATCTCACGGTGGTATAATAAAAAAATTAAAGTAAATAATTAGCCTGATAATTTCTTTATCTTGCATTCAGATTTTGTACACTACCTTCCCTAAACATTAACATTGTATTTACTCAGATATAAACAAATTTTGCATTCTTTCACTTGAAAAAATATCTGAAACATTGTTCAGAGAGGTAGTACAGTAGTCAGGGTGCATGCATAATATTGGTTTGATTCCTGGCACCACCACTCTCCATGGATTTTCAGGGTGCAACCCTGGTTACCATGAGCACTGCTAGGGGTGATCTTTGCCCTTTAAAACCTCTGGCGTCATCTTGACTGAGAATTTCAGGTACGGACCTCTCCTGAACACCAATTAGGAACCCCACCACCACAAACCAATATCCAGCACCTGATGAGCATAACAGCCCACTGCCAGGTCACCAACAGGGAGTAACAACCCTCCTAGTGTAGGAGTCTTGAAACATGGTACATTAAAGAAAGGGAGACTAAATAAGAATAAAGACAGCCTTTTCCTGTCCCTGACTTTGGAACTCCTCTGAGAAATATCTACCCAATTTTTTGCTTATTTGTTTTAAAGCAGTCGGGTAAGAAAAGTTCAGAGACCAAATCAGGAGCTTAAATTTAATCTTCATGAATTTATTAATCATGTCTTAACAACTTTCTTTTGAGATCATTAGTCAAGCTAAAGGAGTTCAATCTGAAATAACAATATTCTTTCATTTTGCCAGAATGTCTAATTAATTTATTTAAAAAAAAGAGTCTTGATATGTTTCCAGTCTGGAAGGCCTGAAGCCAATGTGAACATCCTGTGAACTGTGGATGAACAGTTTATTTACATCTGGGTGCTCTGAATGAATCTGAATAGTGTACTCTGGAATCCCAGGAGAAATGATCTCTGTTAATGTCTCTGGTTGGGATGCACCCAAGCAAAAGAGAAGATAAGCATAACTTCAATGTCTACATTTATTGCTATCATATATTTAGGTATTTTTCTTAATAGAAAATATTGATTTCAAAATATCATTTTAAACAGTAAGAAAATGTAACTATAGAATCATTTTCTTACTTTTTTTTTGTACTCTTTAAAACTAGGTCCTCCATTAATTAGTGTGCACTGAAATACTAGTCAGCTGCAATGCTAATCTCAAATCAATATTTATGTTTGCTCTTATAAATAAATGGGGCTAGTTTTCATGCCAATAAACCCTAGCCACAGATAATTACTTTTTATAACTTTCAATTCCCAAAAGAGTATTAGGTACTGCAAAGGATTATTACAGCTTTCAATTTATACCGTTCAAAGCACAATATTTCTCTGTATACTGAAACTTTTATCACATAAAACTTACAGTACATGTGAGACATTAGTTTACTCATCTTTTTTCAATGTTTCAAATGTTATGCAATTTGTCAACTAGAAAATGACTAATCGATTAAGATTTCCCTTATGTCATTAATAATCTCATTCCTAAAAAGTTGAAGATTACAACTAAATGAATTAAAATAGTGAATTTAGAATCTATTTTTTAATCATTATCACACCAGTTAGTTTTATCATATGTTAATGCTTGAAGATAGGGTGATACACACAATAAATTATGTTCTCTGTCATCTAGAAGCAATCATAGTCACTTCAAATAGATAACAACCAACAAATTGTGTGAACTTGCATAATTAGAATTGTCATAAGTGCACTTAGAAGTACATAGTACCAAAGTGTTCCCTGAGCACAGAGCCAGGAGTAAACTTTGAGTGCAGTGGGTGTGCTCCCCCCATAAACTTTGTATTATGACTGCAGAACTAATATTTCCAGAGGAGGTGATGGAAATAACGATAGAGTCCAATGGACTCAATTGGACAGTTATCAGTATATTTGTGGTAGTTGTAGTGTGATTTGAAAATACATTTGAAAATGTATGAATCTGTATTTCTCAAGCATATAAAATGTTGTAAACTAAGGTGATCTCAGTTTAAAATATATATTTGGCATTTCAGGGGTTGGAGAAATAGTATAGGAGATAAGGTAGTTGCCTTGCATGTAGCTGACCCCAATTTATTCCCCCATCCCTCATAAAGTCCCCCAATCCCTCTAGAAGTGATGTCAGAGCACAAAGACATAAGTAAAACCCTGAGTACCACAGGATGTTGCACCAAAACTAATAAACATATATAATATATGCTTTTTAGAATTTAAAAACCATGAAGTGGAGAATAAAACGAACCCTGAATGAACAGTTTGAGGCTCTTCGTATTCCTGAAGCAACCATATGCCATTGGGCTACACTGGCACATGATAGGGTCAAATGGAAATGTTACTGGCACCCGCTCAAGCAAATCAATAAATAACGGGATGTCAAGTGATCAAGTGATAGTGGAGAATATAGTGGATAGGTTAATAGGAGATGAACTGAACCACTTAACAATAGGTTGCAAATTCAATCCCCAAAAGCACTTGTTTGACAGAACCTGGTAAAAATTGGAGAATAAAGCCTAATTGGTGATATATTAGGGAGTAGAACCAATAGTAATTATAGATTGACTAAATGGGGGGCAACACTGATAATACAACTTCAAGTGAAGAATGAAGTGAAGCATGAAAATAGTTTAACATGTTGAGTTCATGTTTTGCATGTAGGTCCCTTTGGCATATGATATCTGGCACACCTCCAGGAATGGCTCTTAAGACTTTTTGAGAAACCAACCAGCAATCACAAGAATGACAAAAATTTAAAGAAGAAAAAATGTTGCTCAGGTTTTTTAGTGCTTTGAAATTGGTCTTCAGCATATTTACTGAGATAGGTAACACTGGAAATAGCTCACAATATTCTTTTGAGTGGTGTGAAAGACAGACAAGACATAATCAGGAACTTGGATGTGGGTAAAGGAATTTGATGTGACCATGAAGCAGTCAGGGGAGCTAGTGATTAAGCATTTTATATTGCCATAAGGAAGAAAAAACAGCAATTTGCAAGCTTAGGAAAGTGGTGAGAGAAGGTGGAGATAGTTTCAGTAGAGATTCTCATTGTAAGTTCTGGAAAAAATCCATATAATACTTATGAAAGAATACAAGGGGCATTTTGGTCATGTAAAAAGAATTACAAATTTAGAAGTTTTGAACTTCATGTGCTACACAATGTTATGAAGTTTGAGTATTCCTACTGGAAATTTTGTTGAAGAAGTTTTGGCCCCTTTTTGTCTGTAAACAACAGTGCTCGCTCGGCAGCACATATACTAAAATTGTCTGTAAACAACAGGATAGTGTTCAAGGATGTGAGTCTGTTCTCAGACCTTGGCTGAAGGTAAAAGGGGGCCTAATGAAGTCCGGTGCAGGAAGAAAAGGCAAGTAGGGGGGATACAGTCGACACCTCCCTCTCCAGTTAGCTTCGCTACTCTTATACACAGCAGACTGAAGGAAGCAAATGAAAATTTGAATTTTCTATGCAAGGATACTTACACATGTTCTACACACGACACTAATCTTTGTCTTATCTTGTTCTTATTACAGTCCAATCAGTGTTGCAAAAAAGTAGATTGTATAGAATAAGGCAAATGTCATTTAGACATTTCCTGAGACTTTTCTCGGTTGCTGTGCCTTTCCATGGTGATGTTTCAGGATAAGGTATGAAATGGGAAAGGGGAGTTATGGATTTAGGCCAGATAACAGCAGGAATTATAATCTTCTGGAGTCAATTCACTGCACTGGTACATCAAGAAACCAAAAAGTTCATTTTTACCATGAAAGCTACTTTATAAACTTTACATTCCAAGGTCCTATCCATTGTGCACAGTCTATGGCAAATAACTAAAAATGCAGCAAAAACCCTTGCCAAACTGAAAAGACACCTAAAAATATCAGCCATTTGACAAGTTTGGATGATGATTCATTTTAAAAAGCAATTTGAATCTCAAACAAGATAAAGATTTTATTTTAAAAGGGACTTTCAGAAAAGAGACTTTACATTCAGTAAAGAGGCTGAGAATACAAGTTATTGACGACCTATTGGGAGCATAATTTATAACCTAGAAAAGGGAAAGTTACATAGCTAGTTAGAGCTTCACAGTGATAATGGGTAAAATTATAGTCAGTAAGCACACAAGGGTGAGATTCCATATGAGACACTGAAAAAGTTCCACACTTAATTATATGATACATTGACATATTGATAGTATACCACAGAATCTGAAGGTATTTTGTAGAATAAATGGAAAAATTGCTTCTCTAACCAGCTTGATGAATAAAATTTCACCAATAACTGTCATGATGTAGAAATGTCAAGATTTATAAATGACAGTGAAATGTAATAAAACTGTTTCCACTGTAAAACTCTAACCAAAACAGGATATATTTGATGTTTTTCTTTCTATTTGAAAACAAAAGTTCTATTTTGCAAGAACTGCATTGACATTTGAGTTGCTGCCTCAGAAATTCATATTCATACTAATGTTACAATATTCTTATTTTTCCCCAATTTTTTGGTGTTGAGAAGCTTTCAATAGGAAAACATTTTCTGGATGATTTAAAAATATTTAATGGAAATGATTAAATTAAGGACACTTTTTTTTAAAGATAGTTTTAAAATATCAAGGAAATCTGAAAAGTAAATATATATACATATATGAATATATGTGTGCATATATATATATACCTTCCACATAGAGAAATTTAGATATGAATTATAATAGTGTGTTTTTAGCTGAAAGGGAATAATAGGCTCCATTTCTAGATGTTAGTAGTTCATATTCTAGTAAGTGATCTGAAGATGAAGAACTGCAAAACCTAGTGTAGAATACTGTTGATTTTTCTTTGGGGTCACACCAATAGTGTCCCAGGCTTACTCCAGGCTCTGCTCCCCAGGGTTGTTCTTGGTGGCCCAGGGGGACCACACACAGTGCAAGGGTGGAATCTGAGTTGAAACATTGAAAGCAAGTGCCCTACTGCTTTACTATCTCCCAAGAAACTATTCATTTATTTTTAAATGTTATTATACCCCTTTAGATATACAACTACAAAGCTGTGCATGATTGGGTTTCAGTTATACTGTGCTCCAGCACCCATTCCTCCACCCGTGCACCCTTCCCAAACCAGCGTTCCCAGATTCCCTCTTTGCTCCCGAATACCATAGAGGAATCACTTTTCTCCTCCTTCTACTCCTCCTCCCTCCTCCTCTTCCTCCTCCACCATCACCACCTCCCTCCTCTTTCTTCTTCATAATCTTCTCCTCCTCCTCTACCTCCTCCTCTTCCTCCTCCTCCTTCTCCTCTTCCTCTTCTCTCCTCTTCCTCCTCCTCCTCCTCTTCCTTCTTCTCCTCCTCCTTCTCCTCTCTTCCTCCTCCTCCTTTTCTTCTTCCTCCTCCTCCTTTTCTTCCTCCTCCTCCTCCTATTCCTCCTCCTCCTACCTCCTCTTTCTATTCCTCCTTTTCCTCTTCCTCCTCCTCCTCTTCCTCTTCCTCCTCCTTCTATTTCTCCTCTTCCTCCTCCTCCTTCTTTCTTTCTTTCTTTCTTTCTTTCTTTCTTTCTTTCTTTCTTTCTTTCTTCTTCTACTTCTTCTTCTTCTTCCTCTCCCCCCCTCTCTCCCCTTGTCTTATACATTGTGCTTTGCAATACATACATTTAGGGGTTACCATGTATATCCCTTTGAGTATGTGCAATGCTATATTCTTGTCTGGTGTTACTATTTTCAACAATTATTAGCTTTCTGGTCCCTTTTCTATCTTACCTAATCTATGACCAACACACACTTGTGGTAGACTCCAACCATTGACAAATTATCATAGTCCATGTTTTGCCTGACCTTGATCTCATTATATTTTAATGTCCCACAAATGAATGCAGTCATTCTCTATCTGTCCTTTTCATTCTGACTCATTTCACTCAGCATAATCCTCTCCATGACCATTTATTTGTAGGCAAATTTCATAACTTCCTTTTCCTAACATCTGTATAGTATTCCATTATGTAGATGAGCCAGAGATTCTTTATCCAGTCATCTGTTCTCATGCACGCTGGTTTATCTTGCTCTTTGGAGCATAAAATTAAGAATAGAACTTTCTTATGACCCAGTAATTACCATCCTGGGGATCTATTCAAAAACTCTAAACATTAACTTTTTAAGGTGATATAATCATCAGGTGATGGAACTGTTCTAGTTCCTTGTCTTCAATCTTTATTTTATATACCCTCTCACTCAAGAATAAAAAAAATTCTTCCTTTCTCAAAAACTGTGTAAGAAGCCATTTCATCAACAGAGGTGGCAGACCACTTCAGAGAGACCACAGATAACAAGCACTTTTCCCTTGCACTAAGTAAAACATCTTTGAATAATTTCTAAAATATAGTTTCTGTACAGCTTAGATCAACTTCCTAAAATATGTAGTTTTTAACCTTGTTTACGGCCTCAAAGGTTTACATTTGTGGTTCCCATTCACAATTCACTCCCTATGCCTCAGAGCAAGAGACTACAGAAATTACATTAAATGAGATTAGCTGTAACTTTCTCTCCATCTCAAACATAACTTTATGCATATTCCCCTCAATTGTATAAGAGTCTTCTCAGCAAAGTAACTCCTAAATAATTTTACTTAGGCAAAAAGTATAATAATTTGCTTATGGTAATTAATTATATGCTGGAAGAGGTTTTCATACACCTTTGAAGTTTCAAGCTTTCTAACCAGGGTGTTTCTCAAGGGGTTTAAGCCTTTCAGTGCTTAAAATCCTTCAGCAGATACACATGACAACCCTTTAATGTATGTACTGTAATCCATAGTCTGGAAGGGAAGGAAAAGAGAAAGAGAAAGAAAGGGAAAGAAATAAGGAATCTGCCATGGAGGAGGGCTGGGGAGGGGGGGAGGGAACCGGGGGATGTTGGTGGTGGGAGATGGGCACTGGTGGAGGGATGGGTGCTGGAACACTGTATGACCAAAACCCAAATATGAACTTTTTAATTGTATATCTTTGTAATTGTAAAAATAAAAAAAATAAAAAAATAAAATAAATATAAATAAAAGTAAATAAATAATACATATACAAAAAAAGAAAACCAAACAACAACAAAAATCCTTCAGCAGTCAGAAGGTTCTTAGCTTTCAGTGTACATAGAGTGTTCCCCTTGTACCTTTGCTCTCTACAGTTTTGGTTACCCACGACCAACCAAAGCCTAAAACCTAAATGGAAAAATTCTAGAACGTTTGTGTACCATTTTTCATAGTTCAATAAAATCTTTTGTTGCTTGCTCTATCTCACCCCACATGTGGATCATCCCTTTATCTAGTTTACTTTGTCTTTGGTGAAATGTGTAAACATTTCATCACATCCCAGAAGGTTGAGTACAGTAGAACAAGATTTTGAGAGACCACATATAGAAATTTAGTAGTTGTGTAGTTCATTTTTATTTTCATTATTGTTCATCCTTTACTAATTTAAAATTAAACTTTTACATTACTGGTGCCCGCTCGAGTTATGTATACATAGGATAAAAAATGTTCATAGGGTTTGTGGTTTAGGTATGTACTGGGGATCTTGTTGTCTGTCTCCAGCAGATACAGTGACAATGGTACTATTACATTTTTTTAGGTTTTTCTGACTTCAGACATAACCTTTATAATTTCTGAAGATAACATGTAAGAAATGGCAAAAAAAAACCCACAAACTCATCTTCAGTGATCATTGCTGTTTACTTTTTTTATAGATAGTCTCTAAATGCTGGATTTAGAGGTGACTACAAGAGTATGCCACCCGCATGGCAGAGCCTGGAAAGCTTCCCCGTTTTGTATTTGATATACCAAATACCAGTAACAATTATTTTGGTATTTGACATACCAAATACCAGTAACAATTATAGACCTCATTCCCATGACCTGATGGAATGGTTTGAGGCTCTTTATGTTCCTGGACAAAGCAGATGCCCTTGGGCTCTATTAGCATGAGACAGGACATATGGAGATGTTACTGGTGCCCGCCCGAGCAAATCGATGATGAACGGGAAGTCAGTGATACAGTGATAGGCAAAAAAGTATTTGTCACCATTGAGGGCATTACCACAGTCAAAGTTTTCATTCCCCTAGAGGAATCCAAACTTGTCCTCTCTACATAATGAATAAGAGATTCATTAAGGAAAGGTTCTACAAGAAACATGTGTCTAGTGGCTACTGAGTCAGCACTGAGATTTCAAAAAATTATTTTGTCATTCTTCTAAATATCAAAACTCTGCTGACAGCACCACCAAGTCCTTTCTTGCTTTGGTTGTTTGCTTTTATTGGCTGCCCTGCAGTTCTGTGCCACCTCCCAAACCAGGAAGCACATGGTGTTTCCTGTCCCTTCTACTACCTTGCAGGAAATGCCTGATTTGGGTGATTGGAGATACACTCACTGGAAATGTTAGCAAAAGAGAAAAAAAGGAGAAGCTCTTACAAAGTTCAGGTTTTTGCCTGGTCAGGTGTTTGACTTTCTGTTCTTCCCTTTTTAAGCTGTGTTTGTGCATAGAGACCTTTTACATATATGAAATTTTCAAGTCCATTTAAAGATGAAGTTTAGATATTTCTGTTTTGAGTAGTTATTTCTTCTTAACGTTCTTTGCATCATTACTCTCTACTTAATAAGTAATAAAATATTTTATAAAAAAGGAAGGTCATTTAAATTTTTCCAGTAAAAGGAGATGGAACTGTTCTAGTCGCTTGTCATAGGGACTGGAGCAATAGTATAGAAGGTAGGGCATTTGTCTTGCATGAGGCCAACCCGGGTTAAATACCCGGCATCTCATATCGTCTCCCGAGCAATGGAGTAACTCCAGAGTGCAAAGCCACAAGTAATCCTTGAACATTGCTGGGTTCAACCCAAAAAAGCAAGCAAAAAAAATGAGTACAAAATTACAACTCAGTTTAACACCGTATCAACCAACATCCAACAATGAAGTCTAATATATGTCATCTATTGGGCTGGATATGGGGATATGTCATTCCCAACGTTCTCCCTTCTGAAATCTGACATGTCATCTCGTCGGTAAAGAAGGGAACAGCACCAGGCCCAGACAAAAGTCAGACCCGAACACCTGAAGAATCTGCCGTTGTTACTCATCAATACATTAGCTCGGCTCTTCACACGCTACCTGTCCAAATGCAAGGTGCCCTCCCAATGGAAAACCAGCAGGACAGTTCTACTATTCAAGAAGGGAGACATTCACGACATCAGCAACTATCGCCCCATCTGCCTACAAGCTGTTTACACGAGTCATCCTGAACAGGATTGGTAGAACACTAGATGAAGGACAACCATGCGAGCAAGCTGGCTTCTGGAAAGGATTCAGCACAATTGACCATATACACACAGTAACCAAGCTCATTGAGATTTGTAGGGAGTACAAGATGCCGCTCTGTCTCACGCTCATTGATTTACAGAAAGCCTTTGATTCTGTGGAGACTGAAGCGGTCATCGAAGCCCTAGCCAAACAGGGCGTTCAAACCCAATACATCAAGATCCTTCGTGAGCTGTATTATGGATTCACCACCAGGATCTCACCATTCTACAAAGAAGTGATCATTGATGTCAAAAGAGGGGTTCGACAGGGTGATACCATTTCACCAAAACACTTCAGCGCCACCCTCGAGAACATCATGTGGCAATTAGAATGGGAAGGAATGGGAGTGAAGATAGATGGTTGGCAACTACACCACCTCCACTTCGCTGATGACATCGTTCTAATAACACCAAACATTAGTCAAGCTGCACAAATGCTGGCTGACTTTGACCGAGAATGTGGAAAGATAGGTCTACAGCTGAATCTAAAGAAAACCATGTTTATGAAGAATGAACTAGTTCCTGAGGCCCCATTCACTCTCAATGGAACAAACATCTCTGAATGCAGCAGTTATGTGTACCTAGGTCGAGAAATCAACATGATGAACGACCTAAAACCTGAGCTGCGCAGGAGGAAGAGAGCAGCATGGAATGCCTTCAAAGGCATCGAAGAAATAGCTAAAAGGAAAAAGAACCTCCAGCTCCGGGCACATCTCTTTGACTCCACCGTTCTCCCTGCATTAACATACGCCTCAGAGACCTGGGCCCTACGAAAGCAGGATGAGAATGCTATTCAGGTCTCCCAGAAAGGAATCGAAAGAGCTATGCTTGGAATATCATGCCTCACTCAAGTGAGAGAAGGAATCCGGAGTTCTGACCTCCGTCGCTATACCAGAATCAGGGACGCCATATCGCTTTGCCAAGGCATTGAAAATCAGATGGGCTGGACATGTAATGAGATTTGGAGACAACCGCTGGACTAGAGCCGTTACCGACTGGGTCCCACAGGATGTCAAAAGATCACGTGGCCGCCCACCTATAAGATGGTCTGACTTCCTTGTCAAGACCCTGAAGGAACGGTTTGAGGCTCTTCATATTCCTGAATCAACCAGATGCCATTGGGCTACATTGGCATGTGATAGGGTCCAATGGAAATGTTACTGGCGCCCGCCGAGCAAATCGATGAATAATGGGATTCAAGTGATCAAGTGAAGGAGCAATAGAACAGTGGACAAGCCACTTGTCTACATTGTGCCTTGAACTTGACTGATCCTGGTTGGCCCCAGCACCTCATATCGTCTCCTGAGTGCGAAGCCTTCTGTAACCTCCAAGTGAAGTGACCCCTGAACTGCCAAGTGTGAAGCAAACATAGTTTTTAAATAAAACAACGATGACAAATTAATTTGGGGTTGTAGACGGAAAAGTAATGTTTAGAAGTGAAATGATTATTGTTTATTATATATGCATTACCAAGTCAGTTCAGATCCACCAGTAACCAAACAAATGGCATGACGGGGTAAGAAGGGACCATTATATTCTGAAGGAAACAGCAAGAAGGGCTTGGGGACAGAGGAACTGGTGAGAACCTCTAAACCATCTTGTAGCTTCTTAAGCTTCTTTAAGTTGGTTGAACTTCTCTGAGTTTTAAAAGTTATGATTTTTTTTATTTCTTATCAATCAGAAAAATCCAATTAGTTCACCTTAAAAGTAATTCACATCTGACACTAACATCTTCATTATTTTTTTACTACAATTTCATAACTAACATTAACACACAAGTAATTTTAAGATGGAAGCCAGTTTTTCGTATTTGGGACCTCAAGATCATGAAAGACACTGTTCCACCAATTCCCCTTTTCCTTGAAGGTAATCCTATAATGAAATCACTTCATTATAAAGAAATCCTGTTTATTAATTGAAAGTTTGAATCACCAGAAATTAATTTGTATTAATTTTAGTAACCTTTAAGAAAAGATTATTAGTCTTTTTTCCTAAAGTTCACTCAAGAACAGAGATTGGCATGAATTTATTTCAAGTTATTCCTCTATTTCCATCTCTATAGAAGTAAAACTTTTATAAAATTTATATATAGAAAATATATAAATATATGCATGTTGCATTAAAAAATTTGCAAATTTCTAAGAATAATTTTAAATGACATTAAATCCTAGTAAATATGTTTATGTGCAAAGCATCTGTTTAGAAATAAATTGTGTGGTTGAAAGTAACAAAATAGATTTAAAGAAATTTAGTGGGATATTTTCTGACTTAAGACAATGAACCTAGAACTTATCTTACCTTTTTTATATTATTTCCAGAATTATAACCACTCAGTTACCTATCACCAGATGTGTTAGAAATTTTCAACATCCTTACAAAAACATATAAGCCTAAAGAAGTATTATTTTATACTATAAGATCCAAAGTACTATACACATATAAAGAAGAGGATCCAGAGGCCAGAGAGATAATACAGTAGGTAGGGCACTTGCCCAGCATGCAGCCATCCTGAGTTCAATCTCCAGCACCCCTTTGGTGCCCTGAGCACCTCCAGGAGTACTTTCTGTCTGCAGAACCAGGAGTAAACCCTGAGCATCACCTGTTGTGGCCCCCCAAACAAGACAAAAAATTAAATCAGAGAGTCCATAAGAACTACAGGAGAAAGGAAACAGCATGTGAGCAGCTGCACTGTAACATCATAGACAAGTGTTCTAGAAAATAAGAAGCAACACATTCAATTAGCGCCTATAAGCTAAACTTTTATCCCTGGATATTTTGTAGTTAAGATTGTCCTCTCAAATATCATTACTTTCATATTTGGGTATAATCCTAGCAGTCCAGATTAAGGTTAAATGCAAGACATGATTTTGAGTGACAATGTCTTATATCTAAATCTGTCAAAAATTAAATCAAAATAAAGTGCAAAGCATATGGTAAGAGAGTGTTTTGTTCAAGAAATCCAAAGAAAGCATGTTAATTATGACTTTTATTTACATAGCACCTAACTTAGTAGGCATTCAAAGCAAGTGCACGTGTGGAAACGGTCATAGTCCCAGCCAAACAGGAAAGCTGTGAAGCTTCTTTTCCTTTGCAAGTTATCCATATAGGGTAGGGTTTTCTTTCATGTTTAAGTCTTAAATCACCAGAAAAGTTAAACCACAACAGAATGATGAATTTGAGCTAAAGTGTTGTTGATGTTTATGCCTTCTGTGCCCAAGACAAGCTTTTGGTGGAAAGGCTGAATCACGTCACTGAGAACTTTGGGTTATGTTACATATTTTACTAAACTACATATTTAGTATAGTATATACCTTTCTAGCTTTTATTTCTACTTAAAAAAGAACATTATCCAGGACAGAGAAATAGTGCAGCGATGCTTGATTTGCATGCGGTAACCCTTGTTTGGTTCCCGGCACCACGGTATTCCTTTGGCACCACCAGGAGTAATCCCTGAATACAGTCAGGAGTTAGCCCTGAAAACCTCACAGTGTGGCACAAATTTATATTCTCGCTAAAAAACCTTCTCTATAAAGTTCAATTTGATACTAAATTGTCAAATAAATCATTCGTTTGATTTTAAACTACTCAAGACAGAAAAACAGCACAGTGTAAGACACTTGACTTGCATTTCAATTCTCAGGACAATATATGATCCCTGAACAGCACCAGGATTGATCCCTGAGCACAGACCCATGTAAGTTCTAGGTACTTCCAGGCAAACACTAATAAATCCAAAAAACCCACTATTACTAATGAATTTCAAAGTTCTGAAACTTCAGTAAAATGGGTTAGAACATAGAATTTGTTCATGTCTATTTCTGATAATAAAGCAAAGTGATTTGATTTATGCAAAGAATGGCATAGCGCTAGAGAGATGTTACAGGTAGTAAGTGACTTGCCTTGAATATTGCCAATCTCAGTTTGATCCCCCAGCACAGTATATGGATTTAATAATAGTTCATTTCTTAGACAACGTCCATGAAGTGAGTCAGCACCTATAATTCTTTCTGATATAATTTATCTTTATGCTTCTCTACCAGAAGCAAGAATAGAAATTATTAAGTACTCAATAAGTACTTGCATATTACGATTTTTAAGGTGGGCTGAGAAGGCAATTTAAAGTAATTAAGGTCATTTAATAAAGGTATTGACTATAAGATACTATAAGATAAATGAGTTTAGTTGTACATAATGGGCAATAGACTTTGGTAAGTCTTAACGTAAGAACATTACATAAGTAATCTAGAAAATAGTTTGCTGGGAAATTAGAGTTAGGACTATAATTGAGTTGAAAAGAGCCTAAACTGAACTAGTATGAGTGAAGAGAGATACAGAGAGACATAGATAAGAGACATCTTAGAGGATTCAGGATTGAGGAGCAAATCATAAAAAAATATCATAGAATATTCTCTGATTTTCTATAAAAACAAAAGCATTGAACTTAAGCTCAACATTAGACTGACCACAGGGATGAAAAGAAATTATAGGGTATGATGATACCAGCATCTTAGTAAAATAGACAGTTTTCTACTTCTCACTTGCCACATGCCAGAGAAACAAGATATTGACATTTTAATGTACAATTTGAATAATGTTCCTCTTGTATGTACCATGCATATCCGTATAATGCAATAGAAGGGTACGAATAACCAAGCATATCACATCAGATGAATGATATAAACATATTAAAACAAAGTCCTTATTTGATTTTTAAGATGACACTTAGTTTCAACACTAAAAAATTAAACTTAGATTTTCACTAAATACTGACCCTTCTCCCAAGTTCCTGCCCACTGACAGATTCCTTCCCTTCAAAACCTTCATACCAAGAAAATCTCACCCAAACAGCAATCTGACCTAACCCCTTCAGAATCTGCCAGGTACATGGCACCTCCCTCTCTTGCAACGGACCCTCCAAAGTCCCAGAGGAAACCTCAAATCTTCCAGCTGCAGATTTTAAAGTAACAGTTATTAGACTGTACACTGAATTGATGAAATCAGTAGAGAATTCATAAATAATGAAAGTGTTATTTATAAGCAAGTGATTGTTGTGCAGTTTGAATTTATTATGTATTTTATATTACCATTCTAGTATACTAGCTTGTTATGGATTTTTTGAGATTTCCATGATGAGTAACAAATAATAGACTAACCGTTCAGAATTTCAATAAATTAAAGCTGTTCTCTCAGTTTGACATTTACTGGATTTTTAACCATCCTGAATTATTAACTTAGTGTTATCATGTTTATTTTCATTGAGTTAATACATTCATTATCAAGCATAAACTAAATATATTGAAACACTATTTTTTGCATTTAAGAAACTTTAGAAAGCTAAAGTTTTTTAACTTTCTATTTTTTAAAGCACAGGTCAGGAAATTAACAGTAAATTATTACAAGTAACTACAACTCTCATTTCTAAGCAATTTTTATTTGTTTTGTTTTGGGAATAAATCTGGTAATGTGCAGGGATTATTCCTTGTTCTACACTGAAGAATTACTCCTGGACCATATGGGATGCTCAGGATCAAAAAAGGTGAACCATGTGCAAAACAAGCATCCTAGTCTTGGACTATAACACCAGTCCCATCTAGGCAACTTTTATATTAACACTGAGCATTCTCATTTAAAGATATCTTAGTTGATAACCCAGTAATCAAGCAGTGATAATCATAAACATCTAAAGAAAGCAACTAAAATATAATTGAGCTTCCAAGGGTAAACTCAAGTTTCCTAAATAATTATTCTGAAATCAAACATAAAGATCTCTGGGATTATTTTATAAAATTTCATTTATTAGCAGCCTAGTCTAGAATATAACTCAAAGTTGTACATGTTGTCACTAGTCTATAGTTGAAGCTAGAGGCTTATTAAGGAGAACATCAGCTAAAAAAGTCAGACATGCTCTTGAGCTTGCTAATAGGCAAAGGGATCTCCAAGTGAATATCTAAACTTATTCTAAATATGTTTTTAGTTATATGTGTACATATAATTATTTAAAGAGAACAAGAATTTTGAACAACTGAAATAGCCCCTCAAGGTCTTGCTCCTGCCCTTCGAGGTGTTGAGGTGTGACTTCTGGCCCAGCTGCACCAGAAGGTGGCAGACAGGAGACAGGCTTGTCTACACCCAGGACTCTGCCCTATGGGCCCTAGATGGTTGGTTGTCTGACATAGAAAAAGACTGGGTCCCCCTGGAATGAACCCAGAGCCACGGCAGAGCCTGGCAAGCTACACATGGTGTATTCAATATGCCAATATGCCAAAAAACAGTAGCAATAATGGACCTCATTTCAAATGAATGGAGACATTACTGGTGCCCAATTCAGCAAAGCGATGAACAATTGGAAGACAAGTAACAAAATAGTCCAAAACATGTTGTTGTCCTTTTATATGGCTGAATATGCAAAAATAAACAAAATTACATTTATGAAAGAAATAAAAGACATCAAGAGAGGGAATAATAGTCCATACTTCACTGTATCACTGTCTTCACTATCTTCCCGTTCATCATCGATTCACTCGAGCGGACACCAGTAACATCTCCATATGACCTGTCTCATACAAGTAGAGTCCAAGGGCACCTGCTTGCTCCAGGAACATAAAGAGCCTCAAACCATTCCATCAGGTCATGGGAATGAGGTCTATAATTGATACTGGTATTTGGCATATCAAATACGACACGGGTAGCATGCCAGGCTCTGCCGTGCGGGTAGCATACTCTTGTAGTCATCTAAAAATCCAGCATTTATTAATGAACTGTGTGGCCTCAAGTGGCACCGTGAACTGGGCTGTGATAGGCTGGTCTGCTGGGTGGAGTTCTGACGAGGGGGAAGTCCAGATGTGGAAAATGGTGGCCCCTCATGGAGTGGGGGTCATCTGGCTTGTTGTGACTCTCTGCTGTGGTGGTTGGACAGGGCTAGAGCCTGCCATCCTTCCCTGGCGCCTCATGAGTGGCTGGGCACAGGAAGAGTGAGTAGCACTCCATACTTATGGATAGGAAAATTAATATCATTAAACTGGCTTTGTTATTTAAGCAAAACATGCTTAAGTGATTCAAATTAGAACCCCAACGGCATTCTGCACAGAAACAGGACACAAAAATCGCAGATTTTATTCGAAACTGTAAAATACCTCAAATAACAACACCTCTGAGTTAAAAAACGAAGATATAGAACTTATAGAATTGTTTAGAATAATGCAATATACTATACTGACCCTGAAGGAACGGTTTGAGGCTCTTCATATTCCTGAATCAACCAGATGCCATTGGGCTACATTGGCACGTGATAGGGTCCGATGGAAATGTTACTGGCGCCCACTCGAGCAAATCGATGAATAACGGGATTCAAGTGATCAAGTGATACTACACAATGATCCATTTGGAGTTCTATTGAATCACTAATATTTGTGACAATAAGGAGTAGTTTTCAAACTATAGGTTTTAACATAACATTTGTTTGTTTTTTGTTATGGGTCATACCCTGTAGTGCTCAGGGCTTATTCCTGTTTCTGAGCTCAGGGATCACTTCTGATAGCTTTCAGGGGAGCATATGGAGTGCTAGGGATTGAATCAGAGTTTGTTGCATACAAGAACAAGGCTTCACCCACTGTACTGTTGCTCAAATCCTTTTGAAAACTTTTAAAGTTGCAAGTGTAGCATTTATTAAAACTTGCTATTAAATAGTGCATGAATCAGTGTGCGTAAACACATACTCTACATTTGTTTTGTTAAATATAAAGTAAAATCTTCATACCATTTTGAATATTCACTAGACAGAATTTTCCAATATCAGATATATTTATATACTGGACTGCTGTTTTTCAAATTGCTCTTCTAATAAAGACATTTAAAAATTTTTTTAAATGCTACAACTTCCACAGTTTGGAGCATGTCCCAAAAATTGATAAAAATCATGTTAGAAAGACTGCTGCTCAGACAGAGTAGTTTGGAAGATCCTATGGGAGAGGCAGAAATAACATTCAGAGTTAGGCATAGCATATTTTTTTTTTATTTTTATTTTTTTACAATTACAAAGATATACAATTAAAAAAGTTCATATTTTGGGTTTTGGTCATACAGTGTTCCAGCACCCATCCCGCCACCGGTGCTCATCTCCCACCACCACCGAGGCATAGCATCTTTTTTAATAGTGTCGACACCCTCTGTCAATTTCCTCTTCTGGCAACTGTGAAGCTTACATGTATTCTGCTAAATGACAGGGTTACTGTGTTAACCACATATGACAATGTTGTCGAAAAATGATACAATTGCATCCACCAGCACTGATTTTTACTGAGTTGGTGAAAGAGCCCTAAAAAAACACAATTTTAACATCAATACATTGTGGAGACAGAACTAATTATAGGTTTCTCAAAATAAGTTTTGCAATAGAAATCATTTTTCAAGCCAAAGTTCATATCAAAATTGAAAATGCAGGCATGTGTAGCTTAATGAAAATATATTGTTTGGATTTCATGCTGCAAAGTCTGTCAAATTATAGATTTTAACACATAAAAATCAAAGAGTCTGTTTATCACTGGTATTCTTAGAACCTTCCACAGAAGTTCCATATTGCTTCAAAATCTTTTTTTTTTTTTTTGGGTCACACCTGGCAATGCTCAGGGGGTTTCTCCTGGCTCTGCACTCGGGAATCACTCCTGGTGGTGCTCGGGGGGACCATATGGATGCCGGGGATTGAACCCCGGCTGGCATGGCCTGCCGCATGCAAGGCAAATGCTCTACCCGCTGGGCTATCGCTCCGCCCCTGCTTTAAAATCTTAAGTGAAATCACCTACCAATAGTTTTCACTAAAAACATTACTATGGCGAAGGATACTGACACTTGTGGTAGAATTGGAGCTGGAACATTGTATACCTGAAATTCTATTGATTGCTTTTTAAATCATGGGAGGTGCTTAAATTAAAAAATAACAATAACAATTAAAATTTATTATGGCTAGTTAATGTCTAAGTTATTTTATTTTGTGTTCACTTACAGAAAACAGTGTATTCTCAAAATGTTTCTATAAAAGTTATTGAAGTAAACAAAATTTTTCTTAGAGATATTTATTTTTAACTAGTCCAAATAGCTTACTTCTTGACTGCATTAAAGAGGAAATGTTCTATAGCCCTTTGGCTCATTAATGACTTTTATATTAAGACGAAGGTCCTTCATCAAAGTCATGTGACAAATGAAAAGTATAATGAGAAACAGTAATATTTTTGATGGCTAACAATGTTCTATTCATAATATTTTTTATTAAGCATGGAAGAAAGCATGACAAATATGGGAATCCTTTCCAAACCAGCCCTCTGTATCTCCAAAATGACTATAACCTTGAAATATTTCCTCCTTAAAAGAACCAAGCAAAAACTATTTTTATAGAAAACTTGACTACATTTTTGGGTGTATTGCTTTACTAAAACACCTATTGCTTCCTTACTAAAAATTCTATTTTCTGTCAAATTTCTGTTATCGATTTTGTTGCCATGCATGTCCTTTTGCTTGATAGAGAACCAGTGACCATTTATTATGTGACTAGAAAAATCTTTGCTTTGAGAAATACAGCTATTTTTCATGGAATGGTTTGAATTTACAACAAACACTATCATTACCCATACACTTTTCTTCATGCTAATTATAATTAAATTACCAGTATCACTCATCAAAGTAGGAAATATTTTCCATCATCTCTAGTTGTAAAAATGTCTATTAAATTCATAAAAATAAAATAAAAGATACATTAATTGCAATAAAATGAAATACCATAATCTTCTGCTTAGATATGCCCTGGTACTTTTTGATGTACTTAATAAAATACAAGTTAAGTGCATATATGTATATTATTGACATAGGCACCTAGTTTTTTAATTAATCACTTTACCATGGATTTGTTTTATGTAAACTAACATGAAGGATGTGGGGAACACTAGGACGATGTGTAGGAAAGTGGACACAGATGCAGGGTGTGGTGTTGAAGTATTTTATGCATGAATAGTGTTGTAAATCACAGTGCTAAAGTAAAATTTAAAGAAAAACGGAGTGTCATCTTACTGGTACTCTAGTAAACTATTGTATGGACATCAGATTTTCCTATCTTTTGTAAATTTTAAAATATATTAGCATAGTATCATTCATAATATTTTTACTTTTATAGACATCCAAAATAACGAAAAAAAATTATTGAAAATAAATCACGACTTATCCTTGATTTGCAATTTTGTGAAATTACAGCTCTATTCATCTTTCTGAGTAGTTGTCATCACCTGCACAATTTAAAAAGAGAGTTCCTTCCTGTATGGGGGGGAAAGTAACAATAAGGGAACAACAAATGGGCAAAGTCATCAGAACTGAAGATTTTGTCTAGAGAACTTAGTATAATGAGAAGGTGGAAGAGGATGGGTTTAGGCCCCTGTATCTGGTTGAAGACAGCTGACTTTCTGGTGAAGGATGTGGTACCGTAGTAATGTATATGTGAAAAATACAATTAATAGCATTGTAAACCGTGATATCTCAATAGAAATGATTTTAAAGAAGAATGTTACCCAGATTACAACTGATGTTTCCCTTAATTGTTCTTTATTTGATTAATTTTGATAGTTGTCCACCTGCATTTCTTTTCACTATCCTGTACCTCATAATTTTGTTAGGGTGATTGTCTTTATTGGTTTGTGACAGTTCCTTGTATACTTAATATTAAGTAGTTCCTTATATTAGTAGTATATCTCATTTATAAATAATGCTATTTTAATTCATTGTTCATCTTTTAATCTTATATACTGATTGTAGTATTCAAAGGATACAAATTAATGAAGTTAAATTTATCCATATCTTCCTTATTTGTTTCATCATTGTTTACCTACTTTGAGGAGTTCTTAGTTCTCGATTTTTTAAATATTCATCTGTTTTGAATAGTTCAATTGGTTCTTACCATTAAATATTTTTGAAGTATTTGGTTTATAATATCATGTGTACCTAACTAATTTTTAGAAAATGATTTTTGTAACATGTGAGCCAAACTTAAACTTTACTTAGAGATACAGCATTTATTTTTAAAATACTTAAATATTATCATATCTCATGACTATTATTTTATGACTTTTATCTATATAGGCCTCATATGCTTAATTTTCTATTTATTAAACTACAGATCTGGTATTTTATTATGTAAAAATGATATAAAATTTTTGTAGTTCTTTATTCAGTACATTTTCCATTGAGTCTGTTGAGTATATAACTATATAATCTCAAGAAATTTTTTCCAATATCAATAACAGTATAAATGTTAATGAAGGACAGAATGCTCTATTTCATCATGTAAATGTTCTTTAATATTATATTTAGAATCACTGTATCACTGTCTTCCCATTGTTCATTGATTTGCTCTAGTGGGCACTATTAACATCTCCATGAGTCCTGTCACAAGCAAGTGTAACCCAAGGGCATCTGCTTGCTTCAGGGATAGGGAGGTGCCCGAAACCATTCTTCAGGTCATGGAACTGAGGT
>JAJIBD010027988.1:0-5000 GCA_021461705.1 Cryptotis parvus
CTATCAGGAATGATTCCCTGAGCACAGCCAGATGTGGCCCAAAACCAAAATTTTTTTTAATTAATTTTTGTACCAATGGGTTAAACCACCTCCACGGCAGAGCCTAGCAAGCCACCGGTGTTTTATTTGTTATGCCAAAAACTAGTTAACAATTATGGAACTCAATTCCATGACCTGAAGAATGGTTTGAGGCTTTTCTTGTTCCTGGTGCAAGCAAATGCCCTTGGGCTACACTTGCTTCATATGGAGATGTTACTGATGCCCACTCGAGCAAATCAAACTATGGGAAGACAGTGATACAGTGATAGTCATTTGATAAGGGGTTAATATCCAGGATATCAGGCACTGTAGAACGTTACAAGAAGAAAACAGCCATCCCCATCAAAAAATGGGGAGAAGAAATGAACAGAAACTTCGACAAGGAAGAAATTCGAATGGCCAAAAGTATATGAAAAAAATGCTCATTATCACTAATCATCAGAGAGATGCAAATCAAAACAGCACTGAGGTATCATATCATACCACAGAGACTGGCACATATCCAAAAGAGCAAGAACAACCAGTGCTGGTGTGGATGCGGGGGATAAAGGGACTCTCATCCATTGTTGGTGGGAACGTTGACTGGTACAGTCTTTTTTGGAAAACAGTATGGACGTTCCTCCAAAAACTAGAAATTTAGCTCCCATTTGACCCAGCAGTATGACTCCTGAGAATATACCCTGGGAGGCCAAAATCACACAGCAGAAACACCATCTGCTCTTCTATGTTCATAGCAGCACTATTCACAATAGCCAGAATCTGGAAACAACCAGAGGACCCAAGAACAGACAACTGGATAAAGAAACTTTGGTACATTTACACACGGAATACTATGCCGCTGTCAGGAAAATGAAGTTAGAAAATTTGCCTATAACTGGTAGCACTTCACAAGAAAAAACAGCCAACCCCATCAAAAAATGGGGGAGAAGAAATGAACAGAAGCTTTTAAAAAGAAGAAATTAGAATGGCCAAAAAGCATATGAAAAAATGCTCTTCATCTTTAATCATCAGGGAGATGCAAATCAAAACAATAATGAGGTACCATCTCACATCACAGAGACTGGCACACATCCAAAACAGCAAGAACAACCGGTGCTGGCGTGGATGTGGGGAAAAAAAGGGACTCCCATCCACTGTTGGTGGGAGTACCGACTCGTCCAGCCCCTTTTGGAAAACAATATGGGCATTCCTTCGAAAACTAGATATTGAGCTCCCATTTGATCCAGCAATAGCACTCCTGGGAATATACCCGAGAGACCGAAAAACACATAGCAGAAACACTATCTGTACTTCTTTATTCATCTCTGCGCTATTCACAATAGCTAGAATCTGGAAACAACCTAAATGCCCGAGAACAGAGGACTGGCTAAAGAAACTGTGGTTCATCTACACTATGGAATACTATGCAGCTGTCAGAAAAGACGAAATTATGAAATTTACCTGCAAATGGATGGACATGGAGACTATCATGCTGAGTGAAATTAGTCAGAAGGAAAAGGACAGATATAGAAAGACTGCATTCATTAATAGGACATAAATAGATACCAGTGTTTTACTAAATGTGGGAAATGGTAATGGCAGATTAAAACTCACCATGGAATATACACAAAGAGACTTAAGTGATAAACTCTAAATATCTGCAGGGCTAGCCACAATGTGTAAAATAAGAGGGAGAGAGATGCAGAGACAGAGAGAGAGAGAGAGAGAGAAAGAGAGGAAACGGGGTGCCTGCTATTGAGGCAGCCTGGGGGTGGGCAGGAGGGTGTGAGGTACATTGGTGGTGGAAATGGGGCATTGGTGGAAGGAGGGGTGCTGGAATACTGTATTACTAAGAACCAATTATGAACACCTTTGTAATTGTATGTCTCACGGTTGTATAATAAAAAATTAAAAAATAAATAAATATAAAACTATTAAAAAAAAAAAATTTGCCTATATATGGATGGATTTGGAGAGAATCATGCTTGGTGACATTAACCAAAGGGAAAAGGACAGATATATAATGACTGCATTTATTTGCAGGATATAAAAATAGTATGAGGAACTGCCTCCATGCTGTTGGTCATGATGCAGAGACTCAGACACATGGGGGAGAGCTGCCATCCGGCTCTAACCTAGTTCAGTTGACCATGAGGTGCCCAGGAGGGAGGATGGGTTCTGGTTCTGGCCCACCACCCCAGTAGGGCCTCGGAAGCAGCCAGAGGAAACTCACTCACCATAATCACAGCCATTTTAAATGTTCAGACTCCTCAGCTCATCAGAGCCCCACCCAAGAGAGAAGCCAATTTCAAGCCCAGCTCACCAGAGCCCCCACACAACAGAGAAGCTGATGGGCTTTCATGGAGATGGAGCTGGGGTCCCCCTTCCCCCGCCTCTCTCCCAATGGGGAGGCCTGGTGGACCTGCCTACGAACTGCCTCTGGGCTGTCGGCCATGATGCAGAGACTCAGACACACCAGGGAGAGCTGCCATTCAGCTCTGTGTTGCACAGCCGCTTGTGGCCATGTGGTACATTACACTAGTGGAAATCAACCACATTCCAGACTAAACTCAGAAAATAAATTCAAGAACAGACTTTGGCCAGATTCTCCCATAATCAACAATAGGGAAGAAAATAGATTCATCAATAACATTACCATGTATGTACTTTAACGATCAATGTAATTAGTGCCAGCTGAGGGAGCAAGCATGGGGATTGGGGGTGGGTGGGAAATGAGGGCCTTTGGTGGTGGGAACATGCTGGTGGGAGTGATGTTGAAGTACGAATCTTTCTATCAACAGTATTATGAAATCTTTTTACTTTGTAAATCATGGTCTTTCAATAAAAAAGGAAAAAAATAAAATAAAAAAGAAAATGGAAAAAACTCTTGTTAGCCCACCTGCTAATAATACCTTTAACGTTTGTAGACCTGTAATAAGAAAACTCTACTCAATTATTAACATAATTAAAATTTCATCAAATGTTTATAGAAATGTGGTTTCTTTTGCTACACATACTACCTTTATATAACCTCAAGTTTTCATTTGATTTATTGATTCCAAATTTTAACAATATACTAGAACTGAAATTTTTGTGTATATAACTCGGCTCTTGCGGCCGCAAGCAGCTCTTGCGGTTCATCATTAAATGCTGGAGATCAGAGGTAACTACATAGTATGCTACACGCATCGCAGAGCCTGGCAAGCTACCCGTGTTTATTTGATATGCCGAATACAAGTAACAATTATAGACCTCATTCCCATGACCTGATGGGAATGGTTTGAGCCTCTTTATGTTCCTGGAGCAAGTAGATGTCTGGCTCTACTAGCATGATACAGGACATATGGAGATGTTACTGGTGCCCGCTCGAGCAAATTGATGATGAACGGGAAGACAGTGATACAGTGAACAATGGGTTATCATTCTAAAAGAAAAATGTGATTGTATAGATTCAAGATTAGGATATTTATAACAATAAAATTAATTACTTAAAGAAAAAAATAGTATGATACCAATATCCAAAGTCAGGCAAAACATGGATCAGGAGGTCTTGTCAATGGGTGAAATCTACTGCAATTGTGTGGGAGTCAGAGGTTAGATAAGACAGAGAAGGGAGCAGTGTGCTAAAAATCTTTGGAAATGATAATACCAGCTTAGAACTGAGCATTGAATATAGGCAAAGATATATATATATATATACATATATATATGTATATATATATATATATATATATATATATATATATATGATAACCTCTAAATGTATTGCAAGCCACAATGTGTAAGAGAAGGGCAAGAGAAAGAGAGAGAGAGAGAAGACAAAGTGCTTGCCATAGAGGCAGGTTGGGGGAAGGGAGGGAGTTAGGGGACATTAGTGGTGAGAAATGGGCACTGGTGGAAGAACGTGCTGAAACACTGTATGACTGAAACCCAAACATGAACATCTTTGTAATTGTATATCTCACGGTGTATAATAATAATAATAATAATAATGATGATGATGATGATGATGATGATGATGATGATGATGATGCCAGGTACCACGATGTGTCCAATCTTCTTTCATTTTAGGATTGCATTGTAGTTCCATACAGATTTCAGTAATATGTTGTTTCTCTGATGAATGCCGCTGGGACACAGGGCATCTGTGGAATCTTTGGTTCATTTTAAGTTTTTGCTTTGTTTTGCAGCCATACCTAGGAGTGTTCAGGGATTACTCCTGGCTCAGTGCTCTCGCATCATGCCTGGCAGTAGTCAGGGGACTGTACAGTGCCTGAGCCCAAACCCAGGCCTCCTGGTAAAGCATGCAGCCCACTGAGATATCTCTCCTGCCCCATGTCAACTTTTTAAAGACATCTTCATTCAAATATGGCTTTTACTTTCTAAGATGACTTTGACTTATTTTTGGGGTGTGTGTGTGTGTGTGTGTGTGTGTGTGTGTGTGTGTGTGTGTGTAAAGTCAAGCATGTATGAGAAAAAAAGAACAGCTGTAAATATGCATTTTGTGGTATAGCAGTTTGCGGTGGATGGAGGAGCAGAATTCTGTGCTTGTGTTTAGGTTTCCATCTTTCAGTCTTGATCTTTCCTTGACTATGAACTTGATAAGGACTTCTCAGTCCCTTGGCCCTCCTTTGCAGGAAGGGTGTCTAGATGGGCTGGTGCTGGCTAGTTGACTTCCCCAGTCTATTTTGCTCTGATTACCTGACTCTTTGGACCCTGCGCCCCTTAATGCTCTTGTGAACTAGGCTGCAGGGAGAATTTTTTTTTGATTTCACAACTAAGTACCTGGTAGAACTTCTAGACATAAAATTAACAAAACTGTGACATGCCTGCCCCCATTCCCTGAGTGTCTCTCCCTCCGGTCCCTCCTCCTCTGCTCCCTCCCCTGCATGCCCCTCCCTCTCTCTGTGGGCCTCTGAGCCCCCTCCCTGGAATTTCTAAACTGGAACCCTTCCAAAGTGAGTCTCCAGTCTTGTGTGTCA
>JAJIBD010027988.1:10000-47500 GCA_021461705.1 Cryptotis parvus
CCCCAGAGCTTCTCCATGAGACCACAGACTGGTCACTGCCTTGATCAGGGTCTTTTGCAAGACCTTGAGCAGAGGACCTGGCTAATTCGAGGCTGGATTCTTGAGTCCCGGGAAATTTGTGGTAAGGTGTTTTTTTCTTTTTTTTTTCTTGGGTCACACCTGGCAATGTCAGGGGTTACTCCTGGCTCTTCACTCAGGAATTACTTCTGGTGGTGCTCGGGGGACCATATGGGATGCCGGGATTGAACCCAGGTTGGCCACATGCAAGACAAACACCCTCCCCACTGGACTATTGCTCTAGCCCCTAGTAAGGTGCTTTTAAAGTGTCTAAATGCAGGTTAGTTTGTTCAATAAAAATGAGTATAGGCATAATGACAGTATTTTATTACAAAACCTTCAAACATATGCAAAAGCAGAGCATGGTTTAGTGAAGCCTCATGTACCACCCTCTTGTCTGAATGACTGGGGATGGGAGCTGAATCTTGCTTCAATTACACCACAGAAGCAGGTCCTAGAGTGATGTAATTTAGTTCAATGCCCTTTAGTTATCATGTGGGTGAGGGAAAAGATCCTAGTGATTAACTATTAATGAGACTAACCAGGTCATGGTCCTGGCTGAGGAGATGGTTTTGTTATGCTATTTTGCTTCAAGTTACATTTTCTAAGAACCACATTAAATGAAGATTTCTCTGTAATGACTACCCTTCATCCAAAATATTTTTATTATTATTACTTGTTTTTGGATAATCTCCATTGCCTTTCTGGAAAATGTGATAGATCCATAAGGATGTTGGAGGGCAGTCATCTTGGTCTTATAGTTGGCGAAGGATAGGCGGGCATTGCGAATGCTTTTCCAGGCTTCTGCTGCATCCTTCAGCATTTCTGCTCTTCTCTCTTTGAGGTCTTCCTTTATTGCTTCTCTGCACAGCTTCGCAAGCTAGGATGTTAGCATTTGGTCGCCTGAGGCTTGCGCCTTGCCACGTTGGTGAATGAGCTGGAGAGTTTTTGAAGACAGGTGTCCTTTTGTGTCTTTTCTCTCTCTCGGCATTCTTCGCACAATTATAGAGGTGCTGGACCAGTCAGTTGTATTCTTCATCGATGTCATCAATGATAGTATCTTCCCATGTTGCCGCAATGGTGCCAAAGAGTTCTCAGTTTGTGGTAATTCTGGGAGTTCTCTTCTTAAACTTTGCAGTCTTTTCTCCCCATTGTGTGAGGACACGGTGGTCTGATCCTGTTTGGAATTTTGGGATGACAGCAACATTAGTCAGGCAAACGGGCAATTGAAGATGATGTGGTCAATTTCTTTGTGGAACTGTCCACCAGGGGATTCCCATGTACAAGCGCAATTCAGCCTTCTGGAACTGTGAGTTCCCATGAATGGCCTTGGTGGACATGATGAACTCAGTCTCTCACCCTGTTTGTTCCATTCTAGGCTATGGGTTCCTATGGGGAGTTCTTTGGCCGATCTTCTCAGCCCTATCTTGGGATTAAAATCACCAACTATGATCTTGTAGAAGGTGTGATCTTTTTTATAGAACTCCTCTAGTTCCATGTAGAATTTCTCAATTTCATCTTCCTTGTATGTGGATATTGGTGCATAGTCAATGAAGATAGAAACTTCTGGCAGTGGGCCACATCTCTTCTAGTGTAATCGTCCTATCCAGTTTGTTAGGCATTCAAATGAATCAATGTTCATGGCCATGTTTTCCATGACTTCTACTCAGATTTCTTTGATAGCCACATCCACCTGCCCACATACCAAATTCCGCAGGATGGATGTCGTTCCCAATGTTCTCCCTTCTGAAATCCGTCATGCCATATCGTTGGTAAAGAAGGGAATAGCACCAGGCCCAGACAAAGTCAGACCCGATGAGCTGAAGAATCTGCCGTCGGTACTCATCAATACACTGGCTCGGCTCTTCACACGCTACCTGTCTGAATGCAAGGTGCCCTCTCAATGGAAAACCAGCAGGACAGTTCTACTGTTCAAGAAGGGGATGTCCACGACATTGGCAACTATTGCCCCATCTGTTGGAGGACAGGTTTAGCTATTCTGGGAGTTTTGTTGTTTTGCCCACTCCCAGCTTAATCTACTTAAGTCAAGGTTCATTCTAATGAGATCTCTCTTCTATGTAAACACTGCTAGAGGGTGTGGCAGTTACAGAAGTTACCTTGACTGAATAACTTCTGATTTCTACATCTACTAAGACTTCTATGTTTTCTAGATTGGGCACAGCTCTTCTTTATACCCACTGCACCCAGCATGGGACAGTTAGAATTTACCAGGAGACTACCACCCTGGCTACGCTGAGACTATAGGAAGACTATAGGAAGGATCATACTAGTTTGCTCTAAGCAGGCGGAGTGTGGCCCTTTCAGTACACGAGAACAAGATACTCAGAATCACCCTGGTGCAAATAATAATAAGAAGGACCTTGTGGGTACCATCTAGATTACATGAAGCTCATGAAGTTAAGATGTATTACTTTATATCAGCCCTCTCTCTCTCCAGTGTTTTACATAAGAGATAATCTTGGTAGAAAGGATTAGACCTTGGCATAACCTTTGTTTATACCTGCAATAGGGTGTGGCATTACATTCTGTTTAGAGTTCTTTGTTGACATGACCCTCCCGATTGGATAACTTTGGTGTATATAAGGGGTTGACTTGAGGCCCCTTCACCTTCACGCTTCACTTTTAACCTTTTGCCTTTTTGGGCCTTTTGCCTTTGGCTTTTTGCTCTTTGGCCTTTTGCTTCTCCTGGGTAGGACTCAGCTCGGGTGAGATCCTTTCTCTTTGGTGGGAGACTTAGGCTCTTTTGTATGGTCTAAGTTTGGACCAGAGCTAAAGTTTGTTCATTATATTGGAGTGCTGTGGAAGAGCTTTTGTACTATTAAAAGCCTTTTATGGAACTGCACTGGACTCGTGAGTTTTCATCTGTTCTCCCGGCATCCTTGGAGGTAGAAGAGAACCTCTGTCCTGACACTGTCGGGGGACCCCGGCGGCATTCCCCGACACCCATCTGCCTGTTGTCTGTCATCTACAAGCTGTTCACTCGGAGTCATCCTGATTTGGATTGGCAGAACATTAGATGAAGAACAACCATGCGAGCAAGCTGGCTTCCAAAAAAGGATTCAGCACAATGGACCATATCCAATGATAACCAAGCTCATTGAAGTTTGTAGAAAGTTAAAGATGCCACTCTGTCTCACGTTCATGGATTTAAAGAAAGCCTTTGATTCTGTGGAGACCGAAGTGGTCATCGAAGCCCTAGCCAAACAGGGCGTTCAAACCCAATACATCAAGATCCTTCGTGAGCTCTATTACGGATTCACCACCAGGATCTTACCAGTTTACAAAGAAGTGATCATCGATGTCAAAAGAGGGGTTCGGCAGGGGTGATACCATTTCACCAAAACTCCTTCAGTGCCACCCTCGAGAACATCATGCGACAATTAGAATGGGAAGGAATGGGAGTGAAGAGAGATGGTCAGCAACTTCACCACCTCTGTTTTGCTGATGACATCACTCTAATGAGGTCTATAGACCTCATTCCCATGACCTGATGGAATGGTTTGAGGCTGGAGCAAGCAGGTGCCCTTGGGTTCTACTTGCATGAGACAGGTCATATGGAGATGTTACTGGTGCCCACTCGAGCAAATCGACGATGAACGGGAAGACAGTGATACAGTGATCACTCTAATAACACCAAACATTAGCCAAGCAGCACAAATGCTGGCTGACTTTGACCCAGAGTTGGAAAGATAGGTCTACAGCTGAATTTCAACAAAACTATGTTTATGAGAAATGAACTAGTTCAGAGGTCCCCTTCACTCTCAATGGTCAAACATCTTTAAATGCAGCAGTTATGTGTACCTAGGTCGAGAAATCAACATGATGAACTACCTAAAACCTGAGCTGCGCAGGAGGAAGAGAGCAACATGAATGCCTTCAAAGAAATAGCGAAAAAGACAAAGAAACTCCGGCTCCGGGCACATCTCTTCAACTCCACCATTCTCCCTGCATTAAAATACGCCTCAGAGACCTGGGCACAACGAAAGCAGGATGAGAATACTATTCGGGTCTCCCAGAGGGGAATCGAAAAGAGCTATGCTTGGAATATCACGCCTCACTCCAAGTGAGAGAAGGAATCTGGAGTTCCGACCTCCATCGCTGTTCCAGAGTCAGGGACGCTGTCTTGTTTGCCAAGGCATCCGAAAATCAGATGGGCTGGACATGTAATGCGATTTGGAGAGGCGATTGCTGGACTAGAGCCATTACCGACTGGATCCCACGGGATGTCAAAAGATCACATGGCCACCCACCTACAAGATGGTCAGTCTTCTTCGTCAAGATCCTGAATGAACAGTTTGAAGCTCTTTGTATTCCTGAAGCAAGCAGATGCCATTGGGCTACACTGGCATGTGATAGAGTCAAATGGAAATGTTACTGGTGCCTGCTCGAGCAAATCGATGAATAACGGGATGTCAATTGATCAAGTGATACTTGTTTTTAGGGTTACTCCTGGCTCAGTTCTCAAGGAGCACTGAGTTTCTGGCAGATCCTCGGGGAACATATGTGGTCAAAAGGGATCAAATCTTGGTCTACTGAATGCAAGCAAATGCCTTACACATACGGTCTCTTCACCCTCCCAATAACATTATTTATGTTTTATATTTATATTTATGCCTGAGCCTTGGCAGTGCTCAGGGCTTACTTTTTTTCCTTTTTTTTTCTATGTCACACCCTGCCATACTCAGAGGTTACTCCCTGGCTCAGCACTCCAGGAATTACTCCTCGTGGTGCTAAGGGGACCACATTGGGATGCTGGGGATCAAACTCAGGTCAGTCACGTGCAAGGCAAATGCCCTCCCCCTCTGTACTATTGCTCCGGCCACACAGGGCTTACTTCTGGCTCTGCTCTCAGGGTTCACTTTTGGTGAGTTCTGGAGACCATCTGAGGTACTGAGGATTAAACTCCAGTTGGCAAGGCAAGTGCACGATCTCTTTGGCTCCCAAAATATTAAAAACAACACCAACTTCTATACAGTGTGTTATTTTAACCTGTAAATGCATTAATATGTATCTCTAAAAGATATGGCTTCACATTTGACAAGATCCAGCACCCGTTCATGATTAAAACGCTCCAGAAAATGGGAATTGAAGGGACTTTCCTCAAGATAGTTATAGCCATCTACCAAAAGCCCACAGCAAGCATCATTCTAAATGGGGGAAAAGTTGAAAGCCTTCCCCTGAGATCAGGGACAAGACAAGGTTGCACCCTCTCACCTCTTTTATTCAATATAGTACTGGAAGTACTTGCCATAGCAATCAGAGAAGGACATCAAGGGCATCCAGATAGGCAAGGAAGAAGTCAAGCTATCATTATTTGCAGATGACATGATATTATACCTAGAGAACCCTAAACTCTCTACCAAAAAACTCCTAGAAACAATAGACGCATATAGTAGAGTGGCAGGATACAAAATCAACACCCAAAAGTCGGTGGCTTTCCTATATACAAATAACGAAAGAGAAGAAAAGGATATTAAGGAAACTATTCCATTCACAATTGTGCCACAGAAAATCAAATACCTAGGAATCAACTTACCCAAGTATGTAAAGGACCTGTACAAAGAAAACTACAAGACACTGCTCCAAGAGATAAAAGAGGACACAAGGAAATGGAAACACGTTCCCTGTTCATGGATGGGGAGAATCAACATTGTCAAAATGGTAATACTCCCTAGAGCTCTGTACAGATTCAATGCAGTCCCTATGAGGATACCGATGACATTCTTCAAAGAAATTGACCAAACGCTCCTAAAATTTGTATGGAACAATAAACCCCAAGGATAGCTAAAGCAATCCTCGGGAAAAAGAAGATGGGAGGCATCACCTTTCCCAACTTCAAACTGTACTACAAGGCAGTAGTAATTAAAACAGCATGGTATTGGAATAAAAACAGACCTGTGGACCTATGGAATAGAATTGAGTATCCTGACACCCAACCTCAAACACATGATCATTTAATCTTTGATAAAGGTGCAACGAGTCTAAAATGGAGTAAGGAAAGCCTCTTCAACAAGTGGTGTTGGGAAAACTGGGCAGCAACATGTAAAAAAAATGAATTTGGACCTGTGTCTAACACCATGCACAAAAATCAGATCAAAATGGATTAAAGATCTCAATATCAGACTTGAATCCATAAAGTACATTGAAGAAAATATAGGAAAAACCCTCCACGACATTGAAGCTAAAGGCATCTTCAAAGGTGAAACATCACTAACAAAGCAACTAGAAGAAAAGATAAACATATGGGACTACATGAAACTAAAAACCTTCTGCACCTCAAAAGAAACAGTGACTAAGATACAAAAGCAGTCCACAGAATGGGAAAGAATATTCACCCAATACCCATCTGATAAGGGGTTAATATCCAGGATATATCAGGCACTGGTAGAACTTTACAAGAAGAAAACAAACAACCCCATCAAAAAATGGGGAGAAGAAATGAACAGAAACTTCAGCAAGGAAGAAGTTCGAATGGCCAAAAAAGCATATGAAAAAATGCTCATCATCACTAATCATCAGAGAGATGCAAATCAAAACAACAATGAGATACCACTTTACACCACAGAGACTGGCACATATTCAAAAGAGCAAGAACAACAAGTGCTGGCGTGGATGTGGGGAAAAGGGGACACTCATCCATTGTTGGTGGGAATGCCAGCTGGTACAGCCTTCCTGGAAAACAATATGGACTTTCCTCCAAAGACTAGAAATTGAACTCCCATTTGACCCAGCCATACCACTCCTGGGAATCTACTCTGGGAAGCCAAAAATATGCAGCGGAAACACCATCCCTACTTTTATGTTCATAGCAGCATTATTCACAATAGCCAGAATCTGGAAGCAACCAGAGTGCCCGAAAATCGATGACTGGATAAAAAGCTTTGGTACATCTACACAATGGAATACTATGCAGCTGTTAGGAAAAATGAAGTTAAAAAATTTGCCTATAAATGGATGGACACGGAGAAGATTATGTTGAGCAAAATTAGCCAGAAGGAGAGAGACAGGTACAGAATGACTGCATTTATTTGCATGGCATAAATATATATGTACATATTATGATACCAATATCCAAGGTCAAGTGAAGCATATATCGGGAGGTCTTGTCAAAGGTGGAAATTATCACAAACGTGTGGGAGTCAGAGTTTAGGTAAGACAGAAAATGGAACAGGGTGCTAATAATAGTCGAGGGTACTAATGCCAACCTAGAACTGAGCATTAAATAGAGGCAAAAGGATTCACATGACAACCTTTTAATGTATGTTCTGTAATCCATAGTCTGGAAGGGAAGGAAAAGAGAAAGAGAGAAAGGCAAAGAAATAAAGAACCTGCCATGGAGCAGGGCTGGGGAAAGGGGAGGGAACCGGGGACGTTGGTGGTGGGAGATGGGCACTGGTGGAGGGACGGGTGCTGAAACACTGTATGACCAAAACCCAAATATGAACTTTTTAATTATATATCTTTTTATTTGTATGGAGATGGGCACTGGTGGAGGGACGGGTGCTGAAACACTGTATGACCAAAACCCAAACATGAACTTTTTAATTGTATATCTTTTTATTTGTATATCTCACGGTGGTATAATAAAATACTTAAAAAATAAATAAAAGATATGGCTTCATTAATAAGAGTATCATCATTGTTATATTGAAAGATTTCTTAATATTCTCAAATATTCTGTTATGTATAAAAGTATCAAAAACAAGTCACATTTTTATTTTTTTGGGAGTGGGATTTGGGACCACATCTGGTGATGTTCAGGGTTATTCCTAGCTCTGCACTCAGAGGAGTTACTCCTGGCAGTGCTCTAGGGATCATGTGGGATTCTGGGGCTCGAATCCAGGTTGGCTTGGTTGGTGCAGTAAAATTGCCCTCCACTCTGTACTTCTCTCAAAAAAAAACCAACCCCACACATATCATGTTTTTAAGCAGTTGTTTCGTTTAACCAATATTTACTGTCTGCACACTACACTTAATTCATATGTCCTTTTTAATCCATAATTTTTCTTCTCACTCATAATCTATTTGTTGAAGATATGGAGGATTTGTCTTGGACAGATTCTCAAGACTTTGGCTAATTGCATTGCTCTGTATTTGGTGTGGACACTGAACTGTATTTCCTATAAACCAGGAGCTAGCTCAGATTTAGTACAGTGTTTTAGGCAACTGTACTTCAGATAGCAAATGACGCTGTGGATTCAGGAAGCAAGAACTACAAACTGAGTCTCTCTCTACTGTGACGTCAAGAATAAGCTATGTGTCTAAGAATTTTGAGCCAGTACTAGCCAAGATGAAGCTCCTCAACAGCTTTTCAACCATTTAAAAATAATCAGTTATAGATGGCATAGCTCTGCACTGATTATTTCATTAGAGATCACAAAAATGGTATTTTATCACCTCATCTTCATTTACTATTTTGAATACTCCTATATAGAATAAAATATCCTTTCTCCCTTATCAACTATTTAATTCCTTTGAAGTACAATTCATATAGGAAAGTCAGAATAAATGCTTGATTTCTTTCTTTTTACGATTTTCAGAGAAATGAGGTTGATCCCTTTGCATCTTCCAAAAATTGAGTAATGAGACTCTCTCTCCGCTGGCAGTATCTGTAACTGAGAGTTCTACACATTTGCCATGTCTGATTGGATTCACTGCACTATTATTTTTTTTTTTTTTATTATACGACTGTGAGACGTACAATTACAAAGGTGTTCATAATTGGTTCTTGGTAATACAGTATTACAGCACCCCTCCATCCACCAGTGCCCCATTTCCAACACCAATGTACCCTACCCCTCCCACCCACCCCAGGTTGCCTCAATAGCAGGTAGCCCATTTCCTCTCTTTTCTCTCTGTCTCTGCATCTCTCTTCCTCTTCTTTTACACATTGTGGCTAGCCCTGAAGATATTTAGAGTTTATCACTTAAGTCTCTTTGTGTCTATTCAATGGGGAGTTTTAATCTGCCATTACCATTTCCCACACTTAGTAAAACACTGGTATCTATTTATATCCTATTAATGAATGCAGTCATTCTATATCTGTCCTTTTCCTTCTGACTAATTTCACTCAGCATGATAGTTTCCATGTCCATTCATTTGCAGGTAAATTTCATAATTTCGTCTTTTCTGACAGCTGCATAGTATTCCATAGTGTAGATGAACCACAGTTTCCTTAGCCAGTCCTCTACTCAGGCATTTAGGTTGTTTCCAGATTCTAGCTATTGTGAATAGCGCAGAGATGAATAAAGAAGTACAGATAGTGTTTCTGCTATGTGTTTTTCAGTCTCTCAGGTATATTCCCAGGAGTGCTATTGCTGGATCAAATGGGAGCTCAATATCTAGTTTTCGGAGGAATGCCCATATTGTTTTCCAAAAGGGCTGGACCAGTCGGCACTCCCACCAACAGTGGATGGGAGTGCCTTTTTCCCCACATCCATGCCAGCACCGGTTGTTCTTGCGGTTTTGGATGTGTGACAGTCTCTGTGGTGTGAGATGGTACCTCATTGTTGTTTTGATTTGCATCACCCTGATGATTAATGATGAAGAGCACTTTTCATATGCCTTTTGGCCATTTGAATTTCTTCTTTTTGGAAGCTTCTGTTCATTTCTTCTCCCCATTTTTTGATGGGGTTGGCTGTTTTTTTTCCTGTGAAGGGCTACCAGTGCCTGATATATCCTGGATATTAACCCCTTGTCAGATGGGTATTGGGTGAATATACTTTCCCACTCTGTGGACTGTCTTTGTATCTTGGTCACCGTTTCTTTTGAGGTGCAGAAGCTTTTCAATTTTATATAATCCCATTTGTTTATCTTGATTCCATTTGCTTGGTCAGTGGTGTGCCATCTTTAAAGATACTTTTAGTTTCGATGTCATAGAGCATTTCTCCTGTTTTCTTCGATGTACCTTATAGATTCATGTCTGATGTTGAGATCTATAATCCATTTGGAGCTGACTTTTATACATGGCGTTAGAAGGAAGTCTAAGTTCATTTTTTACACGTAGCTGCCCAGTTTTCCAGCACCATTTGTTGAAGAGGCTTTCTTTGCTCCACTTAATATTTTTTTTGCTCCTTTATTGAAGATTAAGTGGTTGTATATTTGAGAGTGTGTTTCAGGATATTCAGTTCTATTCCATAGGTCTACGGGTCTGTTTCTATACCAATACCACACTGTTTTAATTACAACTGCTCTGTAGTAGAGCTTGAGGTTGGGGAAAGTGATACCTCCCATCTTCTTTTTCCCAAGGATTGCTTTAGCTATTCATGGGGGGTTTATTATTCCATACAAATTTCAGGAGTGTTTGTTCAATTTCTTTGAAGAACATCATGGGTATATTTATAGGGACCGCATAGAATCTTTATAAAGCTCTAGGGAGTATTACCATTTTGATAATGTTAATCCTTCCGATCCATGAGCAGGGAATGTGTCTCCATTTCCTCAGGTCTTCGTTTATTTCCTGAAGTAACGTTTTGTAGTTTTCTTTGTAGAGATCCTTTACATTCTTTGTCAAACTGATTCCTAGGTATTTGATTTTCTGCGGCGCAATTGTGAATGGGATAGTTTCTTTAATGTCCCTTTCTTCTCTTTTGCTGTTTGCATATAGGAAGGCCATTGACTTTTGGGTATTGATTTTGTACCCTGCCACTCTACTATAGGAATGTATTATTTCTTTTTTTTTTTTTTTTGCTGTTTTGGGTCACACCCGGCAATGCTCAGGGGCTACTCCTGGCTCTGCACTCAGGAATTACTCCTGGCGGTGCTCGGGGGGACCATATGGGATTCCGGGGATTGAACCTGGGCTGGCAGAGGCCGGCCGCGTGCAAGGCAAACGCCCTACCCGCTGGGCTATCGCTCCGCCCAGGAATGTATTATTTCTAGGAGCCTCTTGGTAGAGAGATTCGGGTTTTCCAGGTATAATATCATGTCATCTGCAAATAGTGACAACTTGGCTTCTTCCCTTCCTATCCGGATGCCCTTAATGTCTTTTTTCTTCCCTGATTGCTATGGCAAATACTTCCAATACTATACTGAATAGAAGTGGTGAGAGTGGGCAGCCTTGTCTTGTCCCTGATCTTAAGGGGAAGGCTTTCAGTTTTTCCCCATTGAGAATGTTGCTCGCTGATGGCTTGTAGTAGATGGCTTGGATTATCTTGAGGTAGGTTCCTTCAATCCCCATTTTACGGAGAGCTTTTATCATGAATGGGTGTTGAATCTTGTCAAATGCCTTCTCTGCATCTATTGATATGATCATATGATTTTTCTTTTTCTTTTTGTTGATATGATGTATTATGTTGATTGACTTGCAGATGTTGAACCATCCTTGTATTCCCGGGATGAATCCCATTTGGTCATGGTGTATAATCTTTCTGATGACTCTTTGGATTCTATTTGCTAGTATTTTGTTTAAGATCTTAGCATCTGTATTCATCACGGAGATTGGTCTGTAGTTTTTCTTTTTTTTGTGACATCTCTGTCTGCTTTGGGTATGAGGGTGATATGTGCCTCGTAAAAAGCTATTTGGGAGTGTTTCTGTTTCTTCAATCTGTCGGAAGAGCTTAAAAAGAATTGGGAATAGGTCCTCTTCAAAGGTTTTGTAGAATTCACTGGTGAATCCATCTGGACCTGGGCTTTTGTGTTTGGGGAGACTTTTGATTACCGATTCCATCTCCTCGATGGAGATAGGTTTGTTGAGGTATTCCAAATCTTCTTGTTGCAGACTTGGGAGGCTATAGGAATTCAGGAATTTGTCCATATCTTCTAGGTTGTCTTGATTTGCGGGTACAGGCTCTCATAGTAATCTCTGATGATTTTTTGAATTTCTTTGGTTTCCGTTGTGATGTCCCCATTTTCATTTCTGATTCTATTTTTTTTGGTTCTCTCTTTTCCTTTTCTTACAAGTCTTGCAAGTGGTTTGTCAATCTTGTTTATTTTTTTCAAAGAACCAGCTTTTGGTTTCCTTGATCTTCTGGATTGTTTTTTGACATCCCATCTCATTGATTTCTGCTCTAAGGTTTATTATTTCTTTCTTTCTGCTTGGGTTGGGCTCCTTTTGTTGATCACTCTCTAAGATCTTAAAGTTGTGAGGCCCGACTATTTGTGATGGCCTTTTCTTCTTTTCTGATGAATGCTTGAAGAGCTATGAACTTGCCTCTTAACACTGATTTTTCTGTATCCCACAAGTTCTGGTAATTCGTGTCTTCAGTCTCATTTGTTTCCAGGAATCTTTGGATTTCCTCTTTGATTTCTTTTATGACTTGCTGGTTGTTCATCAGTGAGCTGTTTAGTTTCCAGGTACTTTGTATTGGTCTCCGTTTTTGTGTAAAATTAACTTCTATTTTCAGTGCATCATGGTCTGAAAAAATAGTTGGCACGATTTCTATTTTCTTGATTTTATGGAGGTATGATTTATGGCTCAGCATGTGATCTATTTTGGAGTATGTTCCATGTGCACTGGAGAAGAAAGTGTATTCAGCTTTTTGGGGATGAAATGCCCTGTATATGTCTACCAGTCCTCTTTCTTCCATCTCTCTCTTTTAGGGCCAGTATTTCCTTGGTAAGTTTCAATCTTGTTGATCTATCCAGGGTTGATAGAGCAGTGTTGAAGTCTCTAACTACAATTGTGTTGCTGTCAGTGTCCTCTTTGAAGTCTATTAGTGGTTGTTTTATGTATTTTGCTGGCCCCTCTCTGGGTGCATATATGTTTAATATCGTGATTTCTTCCTGATATATGCATCCCTTGATTATTAAGAAGTGACCTTCATTGTCCCTTCTGACCTTCTTAAGCCTGAAGTCTATGTTGTCGGATACCAGTATGGCTACCCCAGCCCTTTTGGATGGGTTGAGTGAAGGATTGTTTTCCAGCCTTTTATTTTGAGCCTGTCTTTGCTCCGATAGTTCAGGTGTGTTTCTTGAAGACAGCGGAATGTTGGATTCAATTTTTTGATCCATTTTGTCACTCTGTGTCTCTAACAAACCATTGATATTGAGAGAGATTATTGTCATGGGATTTTGTGCCATCTTTCTGTATAGGTTGGTTGTTTTTTTGGGTTTTGTCTCGTCTTAGAGTAGATCTTTCAGTCCTTCTTTTAAGATTTGTTTTGAGTTTACAAAGTCCCCAAGCTGTTGTTTCTCCAAGAAGTTGTATATCTGTCCTTCAAATCTGAGTGACAGTTGGCCGGATAAAGAATTTTTGCTGAGGCATTCATTTCATTGAGTTTTTTTTTTTTTTACTATATCCCACCACTGCCTTCGGGCTTGGTGGGTCTCTTCTGAGAAGTCTGCTGAAAGTCGAATGGATGCTCCTTTGTATACAATTTCCTTCTTTGAACATGCTGCCTGAAGAATTATGTCTCTGTCTATGGCATCCATTACTTTGACTAAGATGTGTCTTGGGGTCTTTCTATTGGGGTCTCTTCTTGCTGGTACGCTGCGCCGGGCTTCTTGGATCTGTATGCTTTTGTCCTTTAACTCAGGGAACTTTTCAGCCAGGATGTTTTTATCTGTTTTAGTTTTCTTGAGGTTACTTTCCTGTCCCTCTGGGACTCCAATGATTCTTATATTGTTCCGCCTGGCTTCATCCCATTGTTCTCTGTTCCATTGCTGATCCATTTTCCAGTCTTTTTCCATCTTATGTAGTTCTCTGAGAGCTTTCTGCAGCTCATCTTCAGTCTCACTGATTCTCTCTTCCACTGCTGTCATCCTACTGTTGAGAGCCACTATTGTGTTTTTCAACTCATCTACTAAGGTTTTTTTTTTTTTTTTTTTTTGAAGATTTCTTTTTTTAATTTTTTTTTTTTGATTACAATTACAAAGGTATACAATTAAAAAGTTCATATTTGGGTTTTGGTCATACAGTGTTCCAGCACCCATCCCGCCACCAGAGCCCATCTCCCACCACCAATGTCCCCGGTTCCCTCCCCCTCCCCCAGCCAGCCTCCATGGCAGGTTTTTTATTTCTTTCTCTTTCTCTTTCTCTTTTGTTTCCCTTCCAGACTATGGATTACAGAACATACATTAAAGGGTTATCATATGTATCTTTTTGCCTCTATTTAATGCTCAGTTCTAGGTTGGTATTAGTACCCTCGACAATTGTTAGCACACTGTTCCATTTTCTGTCTTGTCTTACCTAGCCTCTGACTCCCCACGTTTGTGATAATTTCCACCTTTGACAAGACCTCCTGATCCATCTTCCACTTGACCTTGGATATTGGTATCATAATATGTATATATTTATGTCATGCAAATAAATGCAGTCATTCTGTATCTGTCTCTCTACTTCTGGTTAATTTCACTCAACATAATCTTCTCCATGTCCATCCATTTATAGGCAAATTTTATAACTTCATTTTTCCTAACAGCTGCATAGTATTCCATTGTGTAGAGATGTACCAAAGTTTCTTTATCCAGTCATCGATTCTCGGGCACTCTGGTTTTTTTCAGATTCTGGCTACTGTGAATAATGCTGCTATGAACATAAAAGTAGGGATGGTGTTTCTGTTGTGTATTTTTTGGCTTCCCAGAGTAGATTCCAAGGAGTGGTATGGCTGGGTCAAATGGGAGTTCGATTTCTAGTCTTTGGAGGAAAGTCCATATTGTTTTCCAGAAAGGCTGTACCAGCCGGCATTCCCACCTACAATGGATGAGTGTCCTCTTTTCCCCACATCCACGCCAGCACTTGTTGTTCTTGCTCTTTTGAATATGTGCCAGTCTCTGTGGTGTAAAGTGGTATCTCATTGTTGTTTTGATTTGCATCTCTCTGATGATTAGTCATGATGAGCATTTTTTCCATATGTTTTTTGACCATTCGAATTTCTTCCTTGCTGAAGTTTCTGTTCATTTCTTCTCCCAATTTTTTTGATGGGGTTGTTTGTTTTCTTCTTGTAAAGTTCTACCAGTGCCTGATATATCCTGGATATTAACCCCTTATCTGATGGGTATTGGGTGAATATTCTTTACCATTCTGTGGACTGCTTTTGTATCTTAGTCACTGTTACTTTTGAGGTGCAGAAGTTTTTTAGTTTCATGTAGTCCCATATGTTTATCTTTTCTTCTAGTTGCTTTGTTAGTGATGTTTCACCTTTGTAGATGCCTTTTAGCTTCAATGTGGTGGAGGGTTTTTTTCTATATTTTCTTTAATGTAGTTTATGGTTTCAAGTCTGATATTGAGATCTTTAATCTTTAATCTATTTTGATGCCATTTTTGTGCATGGTATTAGACACAGGTCCAAATTCTTTTTTTACATGTTTTCCCAACACCACTTATTGAAGAGGCTTTCCTTACTCCATTTTGGACTCTTTGCACCTTTATCAAAGATTAAATGATCATGTGTTTGAGGTTGGGTGTCAGGATACTCAATTCTATTCCATAGGTCCACAGGTCTGTTTTTATTCCAATACCATGCTGTTTTAATTACTACTGCCTTGTAGTACAGTTTGAAGTGGGGAAAGGTGATGCCTCCCAACTTCTTTTTCCCGAGGATTGCTTTAGCTATCCTTGGGGGTTTATTGTTCCATACAAATTTCAGGAGTGTTTGGTCAATTTCTTTGAAGAATGTCATGGGTATCCTTATAGGGACTGCATTGAATCTGTACAGAGCTCTAGGGAGTATTACCATTTTGACAATGTTGATTCTCCCCATCCATGAGCAGGGAATATGTTTCCATTTCCTTCTGTCCTCTTTTATCTCTTGGAGCAGTGTCTTGTAGTTTTCTTTGTACAGGTCCTTTACATACTTGGGTAAGTTGATTCCTAGGTATTTGATTTTCTGTGGCACAATTGTGAATGGAATCATTTCCTGAATATCCCTTTCTTCTCTTTCTTTATTTGTATATAGGAAAGCCACTGACATTTGTGTGTTGATTTTGTGGCCTGCCACTCTACTATATGTGTCTATTGTTTCTAGGAGTTTTTTGGTAGAGAGTTTAGGGTTCTCTATGTATAATATTATGTCTTCTGCAGAATGATAGCTTGACTTCTTCCTTGCCTATCTGGATGCCCTTGATGTCCTTTTTCTTCTCTGATTGCTATGGCGACCAGTACCATATTTGAATAAAAGAGGTGAGAGTGGGCAACCTTGTCTTGTCTCTGTTCTCAGGGGGATGGCTTTCAATTTTTCCCCATTGAGAATGATGCTCGCTGTGGGCTTTTGGTAGATGGTGTAACTATCTTGAGGAAAGTCCCTTCAATTCCCATTTTCTGGAGGGTTTTAATCATGAACGGGTGCTGGATCTTTTCAAATGTTTTCTCTGCATCCATTGATAGGATCATATGGTTTTTATTTTTTCTCTTATTGATATGATGGATTATGTTGATTGACTTGCGAATGTTGAACCATCCTTGAATTCCCTGGATGTATCCTAATTGGTCATGATGTATAATCTTCTTCATGAGTCTTTGGATTCTGTTTGCTAGTATTTTGTTGAAGATCTTCGCATCCGTGTTCATCAGGGATATTGTTCTGTAGTATTCTTTCTTTGTGTTGTCTCTCCCTGCTTTGGGTATCAGGGTAATATGTGCCTCGTAGAAGCTGTTTGGGAGTGTTTTTGTTTCTTCTATTTCCTGGAAGAGCTTGAAAAGGACTGGCAGCAGGACCTCCTTAAAGGTTTGGTAGAGTTCACTCGTGAATCCGAGTGGACCTGGGTTTTTGTGTTTGGGCAGACTTTTAATTACTGTTTCAATTTCCTCGATGGTGATAGGCTTATTCAGGTATTGCAGGTCTTCTTGTTTCAGCCCTGGGAGGTTATAGGACTTCAGGAATTTATCCATTTCTTCTCGATTCTCGTGTTTCACGGCAGGCATACAGGTTCTCAAAGTAATCTCTGATGATCTTTTGGATTTCTGTGGTTTCTGTTGTGATGTCACCATTTTTATTTCCGATTCTGTTTATTTGGGTTCTCTCTTTCCCTGTTCTTACAAGTCTTGTCAATGGTTTGTCAATCTTGTTTATTTTTTCAAAGAACCAGCTGTTGGTTTTATTAATCTTTTGGATTGTTTTTTTTTTTTTGTTTCCAACTCACTGATTTCCTCTCTAAGTTTTATTATTTCCTTTTTTTCCTGCCTAGGTAGTGCTCCTTTTGCTGGTTTTTTTTCTAATGCCTTCAGCTCTGTAGTCAGGTTATTTATGTGGGCCCTTTCTTGTTTCCTGATGAATGCTTGCAGAGCTATAAACTTCCCTCTTAACACAGCTTTTGTTGTGTCCCAGAAATTCTTATATTTGGTGTCTTTATTTTCATTTGTTTCCGGAAATCTTTGGAGTTCCTGTTTGATTTCTTCTATGACCCATTTGTTGTTCAGGAGTGAGCTGTTCAGTTTCCAGGTGTGTGGTTTGACTCCCTGTTTCTGTGTATGGTTAACTTCCATTTTCAGTGCATCATGGTCTGAAAAGATAGCTGACACAATTTCTATCTTTTTTGTTTTATTGAGGTATGCTTTGTGGCTCAGCATGTGGTCTATCTTGGAGAATGTTCCATGTGCACTAGAGAAAAATGTGTATTCAGCTTTTTTGGCATGAAAAGCCCTGTATACATCCACTAGCTCTCTTTCTTCCATTTCTTCCTTCAGGGCCAATATTTCCTTGGTGAGTTTCAGTCTTGTTGACCTATCCATTGTTGATAGAGCAGTGTTGAATTCTCCAATTATTATTGTGCTACTGTTAATGTATTCTTTGAGGTCTCTTAGCAGTTGTTTTATGTATTTTGCTGGCCCCTCATTGGGTGTATATATGTTTAGTAGTGTAATTTCTTCCTGGTGTACATGCCCCTAATTAATAAGAAATGGCCTTTGTTGTCCCTTCTAACCTTTTTCAACCTGAAGTTTATATTATCTAATACAAATATGGCCACACCAGCGTTTTGGAGGCGTTGTTTGCATGGAGAATGGTCTTCCAACCTTTGACTTTGAGTCTGTGTTTGTTCTGATTATTCAGATGTGTTTCTTGTAGACAGCAGAATGCTGGGTTCAATTTTTTAATCCAGTTTGTCACTCTGTGTCTCTTAATTGGTGCATTTAGACCATTGACATTGAGAGAGATTATCGTCATAGGATATGGTGCCATCTTTCTGTTTGTGCTTGTTGTGCTTTTTGGGTTTGGTTGTATTATGTAGACCCTTCAGTCCTTTTTTAGTTGGTTTTGAGTCCATGAAGTTCCTGAATTGTTGCTTATCCATGAAGCTGTGTATCTTTCCTTCATATCTGAATGTGAGTCTGGCTGGGTAAGTTATTCTTGGTGAGGCCTGCAGTTCCTTGAGCCTTTTCACAATATCCCACCATTGTTTTTGGGCTCGGAGTGTTTCATCAGAGAAGTCTGCTGTAAATCTTAGGGATGGTCCATTGTATGTGATTTCCTTCTCTGATCTTGCTGCTTTCAGTATTCTATCTATAGTTTTTGTCATTTTAATTAAGATGTATCTTGGAGTATTCTTGTTGGGGTTTCTTTTAGCTGGTATCCTACCGGCCTCCTGGATCTTGAGGCAAAGCATTCTTTAGTTCGGGAACTTCTCAGTAATGATGGCTTTGACAGTTTCTTCATCAGGGTTTTCTTCTTGCCCTTCTGGGACCCCAATGATCCGTATGTTGTTTCTTCTGGTTTCATCCCGATTATCTCTTGTTGTCTCTTTAGTAATTGTCAGTCTTTTTTCTATCTTCTGGTGTTGTGTAGAGAATCTTTGGTACTCGTCTTCGATATCACTAATTATTTCTTCAGTAGCTATTATTCTGCTATGATGGCCTTCTACTGTGTTTTTCATTTCATTTACCTCAATTTTAATATGTCATTTCCATTTGCATTTTCCTCATTTCTTCTCTCACGTCCTCTTGTATTTTATTGATTTTGCATTCCATTTCTTCTTTGAGTTCCTTATGCATCCTTAACAATTCTTTCCACAATTCCTTATCAGAGAGGTTATACAACTCATTGGTATTGCTTGGCTCATCTGGACTAGTGAGTTCACTCACAGAGTTTGATGGAATTTTGCATTGCTTTACCATTTTGACTATTGTAGGTTGCAAATGTGAGTTCTTGGGTGACTAGATAGTACAGTTAGTAGGTGTCTGGGCTGTTTGCAGAGTTTGGGTGGGTGGCAAGAATGTAGGAACAAAGGTTCACTGGTACCTCATGCAAGATAGATAGTAAGGATTGTGCGGACACGGTTTTAAGTTTTGGGATGTGGGTGTAGGGCTCTGGCCTGTTCCCTGGGGCTGATTGGGTCCATGGAGACGCAAGGATCCACACACACACCTGTGGGGAGGTTGCAGACGTTCCCGGAAGCGCAGGGCCCAAGGGGTCTGGGGTAAAACCAAGGCATTCTGCCTTGCTTTCCATTGATGGAAATTTCGGCTCTTCCCTGGGGCTGATTCGGTCCGCAGAGACGCAAGCCTCACACACACACACACAACACACACACACACACACACACACAGACACACACACCTCTGGGGGAGGTTGCAGACTTTCCTGGAAGCAGGGTCCAAGGGCTCATCTACTGAGTTTTTAAGCAATGATATTTCTATTTGCATGGTTCTCCTTTCTGCTCTCATTTCCTCCTGTAATTTACTAACTGCCCTTTCAACTGCTTCGTTTATGTTCTCCTGTATTTTGTTGGACATGTGCTCCATTTTTTCGTTGAGCTCCTTAAATATCCTACCAATTTCTTCTCTAAATTCCTTGTCAGAGAGATCATGTACCTCTGCATTCTTTTTTGAGTCTTCAGGGTTGATTTCTTCATCTGTTCTTCGAATTGGGGATCTGCCTTGTTTCCCCATGGTGCTGTGGTGTTCAGGGATAGATTCCTCTAGTGTACTGTTTCTTTTTCTTGAGGATATTACCTTCTCTTGGTGTTGAATTTTCTAGTTTTTGTATTAATAAGCAGCCGTGTGGCGGCCAACTGCCTGGCCAGCCGCACTCCCAGGGAGAATACCTGAGGCGGAGACAGGCTGGTGTGAGAGTTCAAAATGTCCGTTTAGGGGCCGGAGCGATAGCCCAGCGGGTTGGGCGTTTGCCTTGCAGGCAGCCGGCCCATGCAAGCCCAGGTTTGATCCCTGGCATCCTATATGGTCCCCAGAGCATCCACAGGAGTAATTCCTGAGTGCAGAGCCAGGAGTAACCCCTGAGCACCACTGGGTGTGACCCAAAAAGAAAAAAAAAGTCCGTTTACTTCCGCTTCCGCTCGGATTTCTGGGGGGTTGTAGTTCCACCTTCTGCCGAGGCCTGGGGCCCTACCATGTCCCCAGGCGCCCGCCCGCCAGCCGCACCCCTGCACTATTATTTTTGATGCTTGGATTCATCGTCACTGTCCAGGGATATTCTCTTCGAGCTGGTGGAGTCTGTTGTCATGAGCACAGAGTTTGATGTTTTTCTTCCTTTTTGCTGTTTCTGGTGTGACAAATGTTTCTGGCTTAAATGTTTGTTGATTTATTTCTGGAATCAGGTCAGTATTGTTTAAATTTACATGTGATAAATATTAATTTTTTTAAATGCACAATGCTACTTGGGAACTTAAATCTTTACAGTAAGAGGACATGTTGCAATCAGACTATTTCAGGGGATAGGCTTGGAGAACGTTTCCACTTCCCTTTCATTTTCTCATGGCTCAAATGATACTTGCTGGAGGTCTTACACATTTGGGTGTTGATTGCCAGGAGCCACACAATGTGCTGGAGTCAGCAGCCTGGCAATAGACACTGTAACTGACAATGCTGCTGGGACCCCACTTGGCATGAGGGGTAAGGCTGGGGACTCAATGTGAGGCCTCATGCCTACAAGGTAGATGCTACAAGGTCCCCCAGAAAGTACCCCCAGGGTGGTCAGGCGACCCAGGAGCTGGCCATTCTGGAGATATTCCACCAACAGGGCCTGAGGGTCAGTTGACAGGATCTGAGAATGCAGTGCTGTTTGGGCATTGATGGGGTAACCAGGGCCATGCAAGGGTGCATGGGGAGAGGGAGCAGGGGTACAACCAGAAATGCACAGGAGGATATGTGGTGACAGTGACTGAATCCATTTCAGGTGCATGCAAAGCACTGCCTTTAGGGCAAAAAATGTCATAACCCTTGCACTATGTTCCTGGTCCCTAGGAAGTACATTTTATTTTTTGGGAGGGTAGGGGGGTACAGTCAGCAGTGCTCAGAGCTTACTCCTGGCTCTGTGCTCAGGGACCACTCCTGCCTGTGAGTGATCTCTAAGCACTGCCATATGTGGCTCCCACCCCCCCAAAAAAGGCAAGTCCTTATACTGTCTCTCTGGCCCCTACAATCATTGTTTAAAGTAATTTGAACTACTGCTTCTTATGCCACCAACTTAAACACTAGTTTTATCTTTTTCTGGAAATATTTTTTTCTGGACCTGGAACTGCTTGAGGTCCATATGGGGTCCTGCGGATCAAACCCTGGTCAGTCGCCTGCAAGGCAAGTGCCCTCCCCACCATGCTACTTTCAGGCCCCAGGATCTCTGGGTTTGATCCATGATACTGCATGATCTCCTGAGCATCTGTGAAGAGCCAGGTGGGGCTCTAAGACCATCCCAACAAATAATTTTTGTTTCATCTTTCTCCTTCTGTTTCCACTTTTTACCATTTTATAAGCAAATTCACACATTTGTGTTTATTACCTTTTAAAAAGTTGTATATACAATGTTAAATAAGCAACAGTATATGAGATATACTTTATCTCACTTTATTTGCTTACTAGTACATTATACATATACAAAATTCCTTAAAAGTATATATAGCTCTCAGTTCTCAATAATCTTTTTACTCTTGACCAATACTTTAAAACTGATTTGTCAGCTGTAATACAGAATATTTAAGAGCAGAACTGGAGGTTACATACCATATATTTCCCTAGTACTTGCTGGAAATCTGCCTCCACTACATTGGAAGGAAGAAAATATTCTTGTGATAGCAAATGGTTTCTCACAAAAGCATCACTAACCTGGAAAATTAATGACATATTTAACCTATACAGATAATTCCACTGGAGAATTATAACGTTCACATGAAGCAAAAAATCTGAAAGAAATATGAGATCTAGAATAAACCACGATATTTCTAGCCTTTTTTGGTGGCTAGGTGTCCTTCCGCATAAAGATGTAGTTCTAGAAGACTACTTGAATTCCCCCAGGCTCCTGCACCACTGCGTACATATCTCTACCTCATAAGCTGAATCTGTATTTCAATTTTTTTGGTATATCTGAGAACTGGAGAGAAAAAGCATGTGGCTTAACTCAGGCAGACAAAGAAAGATAGTGGTCCATGACATTTTTATTTTGCCACATCCAGAAGGGCTCAGGTGTTACTCCCACCTTGGTGCTTGGTGGTCGCTCCTGTTTGTGGGCCATATGATGCTGGGACCAAACCTGACCTCCTGAAAGCAAAGCTTGGGCTCAGCTGGCTGAGCCTCAAGTTCACCCGAAGACATCAGATCTGTTCTTTCCACTTTTCCCTCAATAAAACAGTTCTAACAAAAGGCCACGATGCTCTTTGCAATCCTACAGGATTATTATCAGACAGACCCAAGTCTCAAGAAAGAATTCTGACAGGTAATTGTAGGTAATGCTCTATTTTCAGAAGCAGTGGTAAAAAATTATGCATTGGCAGTTTGTGCCGTCAGAGTTTGCAAGGGTGATAAAGTCAGAATAATTTTGTCATAATGGCAGAGAGAACAAGATCCAGAGTATGTTAGTTAAATGGCTAATAATGTTTACCAGGTGGACTCCAGATTATTTAAGCACAATGGCAGAGTGAATTATATTACTCCACCTTATTCTTGATTCTTCTATCTAGGATTACAATTTGAGTTGTGAGAACAAGTCAGCATATTAAAAAAAATATGCCTGATTCATGAATGTGACTAGGGAATAATCATTAGTAACTAGAGTTAAGATAATTTATTTTTCGATTAATTTTTTGGGGACACACCCAGTAGTGCTCTGAGCTTATTCCTGGCTCTGTGCTCTGGGATCACTCCTGGTGAGTCTGTAGGACTGTATGATGTACCAAGGATTGAACCCAAACTGGCCAAGTGCAAGACAAGCATCTTACCCGCTGTACTATCTCTCTGGCCCCTCTATTAATATTTAGGATGAAAATACTTATCCTGAATTATGTATCTCTGACTACAATTGGAGATTTGAAAATACTTTAAAAATAGAAAACAAACATACTACTTGAATTAGAAAGTTATCAGGATAATAGTTGAATCCTTTTCTGTCACTGAGACTGTCTTTCACCAGGTCTCCTTACTCTGGTAGATCAAACACAGGAGGACCAGAGGCAGTGGTTGGTACATATTGATAGAGCTAATTATCCTTCAGGAAATTCATAAAGTGTCATGTATTTGAGACTCTCAGACATGGGGCAGAGCTGCTACTTGCTCTCCCTGTGCCCAGCTGCTCACGAGGTGCCCAGGAGGGATGGCGGGTTCTAGCCCTGGCCCGTCACCCCAGCAGAGCCTTGCAGGAAGCTAGAGGATTCACTACTCCATGAGGGCCTCCATTTTCTACATCCAGACTTCTTTCTCGTCAGAACTCCACCCAGCAGACCAGCCTATCACAGCCCTGTTCATCGAATTCCACCCTGCAGCAGTCCTTTTTAAATCCTGCTCAGGTATGCCGGTCCAGAGACTCACAGACATGGGGCAGAGCTGCTACTGGCTCTCCCTGTGCCCAGCCGCTCACAAGGTGCCCAGGAGGGATGGCGGGTTCTAGCCCTGGCCCGTCACCCCAGCAGAGCCTTGCAACAAGCCAGACGACCCCCCACTCCATGAGGGCCTCCATTTTCCACATCCGGACTTCTCTCTCGTCAGAACTCCACCCAGCAGACCAGCCTATCACAGCCCTGCTGTGACCGCAAGCAGCAGCGTGGTTCATCATAAATGCTGAACTTAGTATGCTACCTGCACGGCAAAGCCTGGCAAGCTACCTGTGTTGTATTTGATATGCCAAATACCAGTAACAATTATAGACCTCATTCCAGAATGGATTGAGGCTCTTTATGTTCCTGGAGCAATCAGATGCCTTGGGCTCTACTAGCATGAGACAGGACATATGGAGATGTTACTGGGGCCCACTCTAGCAAATCGATGATGAACGGGAAGACAGTGATACAATGATACAGTCATGTATTTGTATGTACAGATAATCATGTAACACGTTATATATTGGTGGGATAAAACTTCCCTGGATGATCATATTTCATGAGCCAGAGAGTGAGTTCTAAGGGCTGAGTTCATGCTTTGGATGTGTGAGGCCCAGATACTGCCTCATTCCCCGAGAATTAACTAGAAGCAAATAAATATTAATAGAGGGGCACAGAGTGGCACAGAGTTGGGAGAAGGCCCCGAGCACTGCCAGGAGTGAGCACAGAGTTGGGAGAAGCCCCAGAGCACTACCAGAACACTACCAGAGGTTGTACAACTCCCTTCCACTGCCCTCTACCAAGAAAGATGGTAAGTTTTTATTTAAAACAATTCCTTCACAAAACTTATATAAATCAATTTATATTTTCTTCCAGAAGTATCTTTAGAACATGGGCCTCATTTTTTTAAATCACTTACCTATGCAATTAGTTTTAAAGTACAGTAAATATTAGCAAACCTTATTTATTATTTTTATTTTACATACTTATTTTTGTGAAGCAAAGTACTTGTATTTAAAGAATATGAGGTCGGAGAAAGGGAGGGAAGAGAGAATATGAGGGTTTTTGTAGAGAGGGAGAGCCCTTTCTTAGTTTTTTATTCTTTATTTTAGTGTAGACAAAATCCGTAAGTGTTGATACAATTCTAAAGCTGAAATTAATTAAATAATAAAGCTCCAATATTAAAATTGATAAGCATAAAGATGAATTTTTAATGTAAAAATTGTTCTATCTTACTATGGGGTTAAGTCCTTGTCTAAGGATTTACTAAGCTGTCTGTTGCTAACTGAGCCTTCTGCGTTACTGACTTTGTTTTCTGAGTATAGTCGGCTTCCATGTTAGTTTCCCATCTAACTTGGTGTGCTCCTACTGGGATTTCAGAATTGAGGAAGTGTACAGAGCCTTCAGGTTCTATGCTCTAGGCCATTAGTGAAGTGGTAGAATTGAGGCCTGGGCGTAGCCGCAGTGATGAGGTGTGGGCGCAGCTGCTAGGCTTCAGCAGGGCGGGTAATTGCTCTTCCTGCCTCCCAAGGGCACCCCAGAGTTTTCAGTGCCGAAGATTTATGTGAATTTTCGCTTCTTGGCTTGTGTCTCCTCAGAGATTTACTTGGGAATGGGTAGAGCAGGGTCATTTGGTGAGCCAACATGGCAGAGGTGGTTGTTCCTTTCTTATTTTTCCAGAATATATATGGAGAGGGATCCTAACAGATACAGTCTGTGAGATCTTGCTGTCACGTTTGGGGAAGCATGGAAGCAAGACAGTCTAAGGCACCTGTGACGCCATTAGTGGCTCTCCCTTATGAACCATAATGCATCTGCTTTTGCTTAGTGACACTAGTATTTTTTATAATTATCTATAAAATGGAGCTTTATCATTTGTTCATGAAAAAGTTCTTCAAGTCTGTAAGAAATCACTTACATTTTTAAGGAATGCAGATGGTGTTACAGTATCACAAGCACTGTCGGTAGCACAGAGGTAGGTGATCCCATTGACTAAGAGAGTATGGTAGACAAAGCTTTGAAAAGAACACATTTCCTTATATGAGAACATTGAAGATATGAAAAAAGAAGATATGATCTTACCCAGAAGATATGATCTCATTTCCAACTCACATCAGTGACATAGAAATTATACAATTATTTTTATGATCGGAATTAGAAAATCTTGCATATATTAAAAATGAAATTAGGCCAAACAAGGGTTTTGCAAAATTTGAGTATTATATCAATAAACATAATTGTAATAGAAAAAATTCTGTATGATTCTATATGTTATAGCTGATAGAAATAACCCACATTCTAAGACAGAATCAAAATCTGTACAAACAAAAAATGTTATATGGTCATTAATTTCCATTACCTCTATATTTTTAGATAGTTTTACGTAGCCATATTTAATTTTGACTTTTTTACTGTGATAGATTAGATTTAAAAACATACAATTTTTAAAATACCAAATATTTTAGAGTATATGGTCAGACTTCTTCGTCAAGACCCTGAACGAACGGTTTGAGGCTCTTTGTATTCCTGAAGCAACCAGATGCTATTGGGCTACACTGGCACATGATAGGATCAAATGGAAATATTACTGGCGCACGCTCGAGCAAATTGACAAATAACGGAATGTCAAGTGATCAAATGAAATATTTTAGAGTATAGGAGTAGTGGGGGAGGGCTGTGGGATTAAACTCCCTTATAGGATGTCAAAGTATTTTTTTCTGACCACTCCAATTTCTAGATCTATCCTATTTTCTCAGAGTCACCTAGCAGGAGGCTAGAAAACTCTTAAAAATATGTATCTTTACTGTCCAATAATTCATACAATTTAAGAATGTGTCAACTGAAAGAGTTGCTTGGGACTTAGACTTCAGTCTAATCAGTTTGAACACTTGTAATCAAATGGTGAATAGGCAAAGATCTGGTCAAATGCTAAGCTAGCTATACAAGAGAGTAAGGAATCTCAGTCATGGGTAGAAAAGACAATCACAGAGGTATAATAAAGTACATACCCTCTCAATATAAATTATTCACATATACCAAGTATACTCTCTCTCTCTCTCTCTATATATATATATATAAAATTAAATTAAATTTTATTATTTGTTTTTGTTCTTCAACAATACTTGTAAGAAAAGTAATGGAAAATATAAGTATATTACAGTGATTTTATATACACCAAGTTAAAAGTAGATTGAACTGGGCTGTTCATGTCTAAGGTGTTGAGACAATGAAGAAGCAGGTTAGTATTATGATAGAAACGGGAATGGTGGCTGATGTGGGGAGGGGTTGGGCAACCCCACGTGCTCAGGGCTTATTTCTGGTTCTGTGCTCAAGGATCACTCCTAGGAGTGCTCAGAGGATCACATAAGGTGCTGGGGATCAAACTTAGGTCAGCAATGTGCAAGGAAAACACCTTCACACCTATACAATCACTCTGGCCTGGCATAGTGGTTTGTTTTGGGCACATAGAAGAATCTGTGAATAAAATAGGATATATGATGGGGCGTTTTAGCAGGGTTCTGTTTTTCGGGCCAAGGAAGTTGTTGATAGAGGTTCCCTTGTAAAGCTTTCTAATGTGTATATTTGTCTGATTGTTTTTTCGTTTGTCTTATTTTACAATACAGATATTAAAACAAACCTCTTAAAAACAAGGAAGAATCTAAATAATATACATTCTCTTATTCCCTACCAGTTCCTATAACTAAACAAATGTTTTCAAAACTGCTTTAGGTTATACCATATAATGTCCTTTGTATCACTTAAGAATGATGGCTACTGTTCTTTGTCTTATGCTATGTATTTTAAGGTATAAATTTTATTTTTTGTTTATGTATTTTTATTTTATTAGTTTTAGAAGGCATTTATCAAAAAAAAGTGAAAGCAGAAAGATTAGAGGAGATCCTTCTTGGGCTGAGAGAAGGGGGTGTCTAAGAAAGGCAAAGCATTACATTTTTATTAATGAAATATCTTGGATATGCCCCAAAAAGTATAAATGGAAGTATGAAAAAAGTAGGAAAGAGCAGGGACACTTGCTGAGACACCATCTAGTTGGAATGGTACAGATACAACGGACATGTCTGTGTTCCCCTTCTCAATTTGATTTTGCCCAAGTAACCACTGTCTTCAATTTAGTATTTGTCATTCATTATTTCCATGATTTTATCATCCTATTCATGAATTTTTTTTCCTTTCATATACAGAATTTATCTCTCCTCAAGGGTTCAGTTATGTGTATACACATAGCAGTATTTTCCCACACCCTTTGTATTACTAGTTGGTGAAGGCGGAGAACGGAGACTGTGACAACACGCTCTACCTTCCCATCTGCACAGCGGTCTTTTGCTCAGCCTGAAGAAGCGCTTGTCGAAGCACTGTTGCTGCTGATTCCTAAAGATAAATGGTTGCAAGCTGTCAATTTGTCTTAGTCCATAGAAGACTGTCGAGTTTTCATTATTCTTCTCTTTAATTTACAGACCCCTGATTAGTTTATCAAGAAACAACTGTTTAAGGAGAACTACTGGGTGGTTATCCAAAATACATGGTAGATGCAAGTTATTATGAAATAGTCTTATGAAGGTAACATTTATAATTATCTGTATGTTTTGAAAATGGACGTAAATGTGAAAATACAGCTGGCACTAGATATTCAGTTTAATTTTTTGAGGGGATTTGTTTCACTTCTGGCGTTGCTCAGGGATCACTCCTGGTGGTGTTGGGGGCAATGTGTGGTGCTGTGGATAAGGATGGGTTGATCATGTAAGGCAAGTGCCCTACATGCTCTTTGGTTTGATACTTGTTCTCATTTTTTTGTTTTGCTTTTTGGGTCACACCGGTGATGCTCAGGGGTTACTCTTGGCTCTGCACTCAGAAATTACTTCTCGTAGTGCTCAGAGGACCATAAGGGATGCCAGAGATCGAACCTACCCAGGTTCACTGCATGCGAGGCAAATGTCCTACCTATTGTTCTACAGCTCAGGCCCCACTTGGTCCAATTTTAAATCACATCTTTTAAGCACTTCTTTTTGGCTTTTGACATTTTTTTAAAAGAGTTTTTTGTTTTTTTTTCTTTTTTTTTTTGCTTTTGAGCCACAAAAGGTGGTGCTCAGGGATTACTTCTGGTTGTGAATTCAGAAATCGCTCCTGGCGGGCTCGGGAGAACCCTACAGCATGCTGGAGATTGAACCAGGGTTGGCTGTGTGCAAGGCAAGTGCCTACCCACTCTCCTATCTCTCCTGCTGTATTTACACTTTATTTTAGTTAGTTAATTGAGGTAACACTGCTCACAACACTGTATGCATTTTAGGAATACAGGTTTACATACTCACTACTCCTCAATGCTCACCCACTCCTCCTCAGTTCACTGGGGCCCTCCTCCCTGTATGCTCATCCACTTCCCTGTTCCAATTCTGTAGCTACAGTTCAGAGGTTTTTTTTTTGGTTTGGTTTTGCCCATTCCTTTGCTGTCTATATATTTCATGTTATGAACAAAACTATTGGTATTTGTCTTTCTTCTGACTTTATTTTAGAATAATTTTCCCCAGTTCCATCTGTGTTGTCAGAAATAACAAGGTTTCATCTTTCAAGTTTTTAATATCTGAGAAGCAGTTCATTGTGCATAGATGCCACAACTTTATCCATTAATCTGTAAATGTCCAGCTGGACAAATCTATTTTGGGGCTGTTTCTAGATTTTTGTTGTAACTAGTACAGCAATGAACATGACTGTGTGTATATATTTATACACATATGTGGGGCATAAGGGGTCCCAGGGAATGAACCTGGGTTGGGTGTGTGCAAAACAAACACTGTGACTCAGAAGCAAAAATAGGGGCCAGCGCGAAGAACAGAGAGTAAGGCGCTTGCCTTGCACATGATCAGCCTGGGTTCAAGCAATGGCAACCCATATAGTACCCCAAGCCCCACCACAGTCAGGAGTAAACTATGAGCACCACTAGGTGTGACCCCTAGAGAAATAAATGAACACCCCTGAAAATAACCCCAAATCCATAAAAACCCAAATCCAAATCCAAAAACAACCAATCAGCTTGTCCCAACTGTCCCTTAACTCCCGTCTTGCAATCCTGCTTCTATAGTTTCTTTTTTTCTTTTTTTTTTCCTTTTTGGGCCACACCCAGCAATGCTCTGGGGTTACTCCTGGCTCTACATGCAGGAATTACTCCTGGAGGTGCTCGGGGAACATATGGGATGCTGGTGATTGAACGTGGGTTGGCCACGCACGGCGAATGCCCTACCTGTTGTGCTATCGCTCTGGGCCCCTCTGCCCTATAGTTTCTACTTTGGTTAGCGCCCCTAGGGAAAATGTGACTAGACCCTGAGCACAACGCTACCATCATCCCATGCCATCCCAGTCACTGGACAGGCCAGTCACTGCCTCCCTAAGGACTCCTGTCAGAGTTGGAAGTTTCCCTGCCCCTGGACTGGCTTATCCAATCTCCAGAATGGTTAATATCGTTTCACCTGGTTTTCTGCCCCTGAGAGCCACCTTCCTTATTCTAGATAAGAATATCCTGAAAAGATCCAGATCTTGAAAAAAAATCTGTTAAAATAGTAATGACTTTTAAAGAGGGCAATCTGTAATTGCTCTCCAATTTCTCTAGAAAAAAATAAGCTGAACACAGGGCCTTTGGCTTACTAGCCTTTGCCCACTTTTCTTTCTTTCCTTTATTGGGAAGGGCACACTCAAGAATGCGCAGGGGTTACTCCTGGCTCTGCACTCAGGAATTACTCCTGGCGGTGCTCAGGGGACGATATAGGATGCAGGGATCAAATTTGGGTCAGCCACGTGCAAGGCAAACACCCTTCCCGTTGTACTACCATGCCAGCCCCGTTTTCCCACTTTTCTGACCTCATCAATAGCCCCTATATCCAGAGTCACAAGTACCGGACATACCACATTCTTGTCCCCAAGGACACTGCAGTTTCCTCTGAGCTCCCACTTCCATTCTTATTCCCCGAGGGCTGTTCCATGGCTTCTAAACCAAGCACCCTAATACCACGCCCTCTGTGCTCAGTCAGCAGTCACCCATCTGAGGGTTACAGGAGGAATCGTCACCTGTCTCTTTTGAAATACTTAAAACAATTTAATTTATTTTTTTGCTTTTTTGGGTCACACCTGGAGATGTTCAGGCGTTACTCTTGCTCTGTGCTCAGGAATTACATCTGGCGGTGCTCAGGGGACCATATGGGATGGCGAGGATCGAACCTGGGTCGGCCGCTTGCAAGGCAAACGCCCTACCCGCTGTACTATCGCTTCAGCCCCCAAAACTAATTCTATTATATTATTGCGAGATAGACACTTCCAAAGCTGTTCATGATTAGGTTTCAGTTATTCCAGCACCCATCCCTCCACCAGAGCATATTTCCCAACGCCAATGTCCCCATTTCCTTCTTCCTCCCCCACCCCATGACAGACTCTGTCTCTCTCTGTCTCTGTCTCTCTCTCTCTCTCTGTCTCTCTCTCTCTCTCCTTTTTGAAATACTTTTTACGTGGTTAGGAAAATTGATGATCAAGCCTTTAACGGGCAAACGCTAAGGGGCTGTCCTGTCTCATTGCTGCTGCATCTCTCACACTTTTATCCAAGGGTTTCACCGCTAACACAAACACGTTTAATAACTAAAGGTGGCTGAACGGCAAGGCGATTCTGGGGGGGAGAGAACAATGTGAAGGGGGTCGGGAGAGAAATGTGCGCACAGAGAGCATCGCCAATTGGGTCGCCTGCAGTACCAGCCCAATCCCCTAGGTGGAGCAAACGCGACTCCAGCCCAGGATTCACCCGAGCTGGACGAGGCCACGCGCGGACAAGACCTATCGGGGGGCGTGGCCTCCGTAGAGGCGGGGCCTAACGACCCTGGGCGCCTCTCTCGAAAAGCCAAAGGTAGCGCGGCCGAGGTGTCGCCCGTCGTACCTTATATGAGCCGCCGGTCAGTGCCAGCTCGGCTATGATCGCTCTGCCCTGAGCTACGCAGCTGTAGGTGATCGTCATGGTGGTCGGCTCAGGGAAAGGCGAGACTCCGCCTCACGTAACCGCCCGCTACTCGGCGACGGGGCCAGCCTCAGGGCCGGAGCTCCGGGCTCCGGGGCGGGGCTCGGAGGCGGGGCTCCGGGTTCGGGGGGCGGATCTGGGGCGGGGCTTGAGCCGAAGTGGAAGCGGTTGATTGGCGCGGGGGCGGTTGATTGACAGGGGGCTCTCCGACCTGCGCCGAGACGGTGTGGAGACCTGGGCGAAGTTTCTGGAAAACTTGCTCTGAGTGCCTGAAGTCCTGCCTTTCCGGTCGGTCTTTAAAATCTTTTCAGGTCGACTTTGCTTCACGAGGTTTACCTACCTATGATTTATTTGCAGTCTGGAGCTGGTAAAAGAGACGTGATTAAAAATATAACGCATTCGTTAGCTCAAGAAGCGTTTGTTCTAATGCTCTGAAGCTCGGAGCCTTCGGTTACGGGCACGCCAGGGTCTCGGTCCCCGACCCAGACTTGTGAGGTGGTTTCCGAGGGACATGCGGCCGGGTGCTGCTGTCACGGACTGCATGTTTGTCTGTGGTGGCGTCTCAGAGGCGGGGACGGAGACGAGGCGGCCACCATCTCGAAGTTTCTGCCCGGGAAAGGATGGCCCCGAATTTTCTCAGTGGGGGAGGAATTGAGAGGACCGGCTTGCAGAGGATCAGCCCTGGTGAGGGCTTTGACAGAAGGAAAGGGTTTCAGGAACCTGCCAGGATGGGGAGGATCGGGGACGGGAGAACGGGAGACTGCCTGCGTTAGGCGACACCTGGCACCCCTCCCGGGAGGTTTTCATTTTCATTTAATTTAATTTAATTTAATTTAATTTAATTTAATTTAATTTAATTTTGCTTTTTTGGGTCACACCGGTGATGTTCAGGGATTCCTCCTGGCTCTGGGCTCAGGAATTACTCCTGGCGGTGCTCGGGGACCATATGGGATGCCGGGATCAATCCCGGGTGGGCAGCATGCAAGGCAAACACACTGACTGTTGGACAAGTGTAAGTTGAGCAAACTGTGTATGTGGGAGCGTGTCTGAACTATGTGGAAAAGCAATTAAACTTGGAATCTGGGGGCTGGAGCCATTGTACAGGAGCCAGGGTGTTTGCTTTGCTCACAGGACCCGGGTCCAATCCCCAGCATCCCATATGGTACCCCTCACCCCAACCAGCCTGCCAAGAATGATCCCTGAGTGCAGAGCCAAGAACAAGACAGGAGTGCCTCCGGGTATGCCCCTCAAACAAAAACAAATCAAACTTGGATTCCAATTTCAATTTACTCCATGGCTTTATTGTAACTTCCACTTTTCTGATTCAGAAAATGGGAATTACTGTTAATTTTAAAGGAAACAGTTATGCAACAATGCTTCGCTTATAGTAGATATTCATTTGCCAACCTTATGTAATAAATACATTGATGAGAATTATTTCTTTGTTCCCAGTGGGGTTGCTTTACAGCAGAGGTTCTAAAACTATATCACCCCCTTGGGGAAAATGGCTTTTTTTTTTTCCCCACTCTGAAAACTCCTTTAATAATAAAGCATAGACTTACCATTTAACCCAGCAACTCTACTGTCTGGAATATACCTAACAGAAATGATCTATGTACATAAATACATTTACATGTTAATAGATCCTTATTTATCATTACTAAAAAGTAGAACAAATAAAAATTTCTACCGATTGGTGAAAATTTTAAATTTTATTAATTTTATTTTTAAATTAATAAAACTGTTTCCTTTAAAATGATGAAATTTTATCCATAAAATAAAACTCTAGGGGCCAGAGTGATAGCACAGCAGGCAGGGCATTTGCCTTGCATGCAGCCGACCCGGTTCGATCCCAGCATCCCATATGGTATCCCAAGCACCACCAGGAGTAAGTCCTGAGTGAAGAGCCAGGAGTAACCCCTGAGCATTGCTGGGTGTGACCCAAAAAGCAAAAAAAAAAAAAATGTAAGTAAAACTCTATTCAGTAATACAAAAGAACAGATTATTGATACATACTACAACTTGAAAGGATTTCTGAAACATTATGCTAAGGGAATGATGCAAGGTACAAAAGACACCTGTAGTATGATTCCATATATATAAAATATTCAGAAAGGTAAATCTGAAGAAAACTAAAGCAGATTAAGTTATCTAGGCCTAGGATGGGATTAAATACAGCTGTATTATCAAATTTATGTATTTCTATTACAATATAGGTAATAGAATTATAGTAGTGTTCAAATTGTATTGATGTACAATATCACTACACCTTATCACCAAAGTGCCCATGACCCTCTCCCTCACCTTATTCCTACACTTCCTTTCTGGTATTCATTCCCTACCCTCTGGTTGCCATTGTTTGTTAACTGACAATTCTGGTCTCTCTCTTTTTTTTTGACTTTTTTGGGTCACACCGGCGATGCTTAGAGATTACTCCTGATAGTGCTGGGGGACCGTATGGGATGCTGGGGATCAAACTCACTTTGGCCTAGGTTTGATAGTATAGCTCTATACATGGTATTGTTGCTCTGGCCATCTAAATTATTTTTAATTTTGATATATTATTCTGGACTGGGCTTGAGAAAGACTGCTGCAGAGTGAGTCACTGAGGAAGCAGGCTGTGATCAGCTCTTCTTCTGGGTGGAGCTCTGAGGAGAGGGGAGTCCGAATGTGGAAAATGGCAGCCCTCATGGTGTGGGGGTTCCTCTGGCTTCTTGAGAGGCTCTGCTGGGGTGGTGGGCCAAGGGTAGAACCCGCCATCCCTCCCAGATGCCTCGTGATCAGCTGGGCACAGGGAGAGCAAGTAGCAGCTCTGCCCCATGTGTGTGAGCCTCTGGATCGGCATACCTGGGTTGGGCTTAAGAAAGACTGCTGCAGGGTCTGCCACCCCAGCAGAGCCCCAAGAAGCCAGAGGAACCCCCAAACCATAAGGGCCACCATTTTCCACATCCGGACTCCCTATCCTCAGAGCTCCACCCAGAAGAAGAGCTGATCACAGCCCAGCTTGTGGTTCATCAATAGATGCTCAAGTTTTTAGGTGAGTACAAGTGAATCTCACCCGCACTGCAGAGCCTGGCAAGCTACCTGTGTTGCATTTGACATGCCAAATACCAGTAACAATTATAGACCTCATTCCCATGACTTGATGGAATGGTTTGAGGCTCTTTATGTTCCTGGAGTGAGCAGATGCCCATGGGCTATCTCACATGTGACAGGATGTATTGAGATGTTACTGGTGCCCGCTCGAGCAAATCAATGATCTACAGGAAGACAGTGATACAGTGATGCAGTGAATATATTATCTCTGAGTAACGTTTTATATATACTTTCTTCCAATAATCTCAGTAAGCTGGGACATACTGCAATACATGTTCTGTTTAGTAAATAGTAGGGCTGAAAGTGTCAGTGCCATCACAGACAGTAGTAATGACAGTAAATACCTGTTAGGTGTCCACTGTACTTACCCTATCACAGCTCACTATATTATATTAAAACAGTCCTGTAAAGTAGGTGTGGTGAATGCACTTTGTAGAATCTTCAAGTACCATGTAAAATCTAATTTTGTAACAACTTTTTCTCTTGAGCCCCATTTTACAGGTGTCTGAGTATCATCAATGTAGTCAATTCTAGGTTTTCTCAGGATTTCCACATTCTTTTATTTCTATGTGGGGTGTATTATATGTATCTGGGACTTGCTGTAGGGGAAACTTAGATTTATAGCCTACATCTTGCTAGGTTTGCAGGTACTGCTAGCAAATCTGTTTTCTCTCTGGCCAACATTACACCTACTCCACTTGAATCTCAGGCCCCTTTCAGGCATTCTGGTTCACTTTGAGTCACTTTGGGGCCCTCTGTGGCATAAGGAAACCTTTGACTCACTTTCTCCTGCTGTTCTGAGGTGTGTCAGGACTCTGGCCAATGTACTAAATTCTCACTGTGTTATGGGCAAATAACTCTTGAACCTTCTCTCACCTGGAATTACCAATTTATTGGGAGACTTTTTTTATCAGCAACCCCCACACCTTTCAGCTCCCAGAATGGACCCAGCATGGCTAATTGGCTTGCTCCCTTAGGACACTGTCTTCTTTCATCCTATGGGAATAACTAGGTAGGAAACCTTCTCCACCATTCCAAGGTAATACCATAGACATTTTCCCAACTTAGCATTAATGTTGAACTCTGCCACCCCAGACCTATCATTCCATCTGCTTTCTCATCAGGGCAAAATAGGGAGTCACCAAATTGCTCGTAATATATTCTAGAACATGATTGGTTCCACTAGTTTGATGTACCAGGTCTGGACCACAATAATGGCGGCTATTATGGTGAGAGTCTCATCCAGCTGCTTCCGAGTCTCTACAGAGATGATGGGCCCACTCCCCAAACCCATCTTGCCTCCTGGGAGCCTCATGGTCAGCTGAGCTAAGGGAGAGCCAGATGGCAGCTCTCCCCCATGAATCTGCGTCTCTGCATCATGGTCGAGAGCCCTGAGGCAATTCGTGGGTGGGGGCCACCAGGCCTGGGCCACCAGGCCTCTGAGTTGGGTCAGAGATAATTTGAAGAACCTTAAGGGTAGAGCATAAATATTGGTGGGAAGAATTGGTACATTTCAGTTTCGTTCATTTCTTTTTAGAATATGGTTTTGTCAGCTCCAGGGATTGCTTCCACGTGGGGCCGGCCGAGCAGCGCAGCTGTAGATCTGGAGTGGATGGGTCTGGAACTCTTCTGGGGTGGCAGAGGAGCTGTGTGTCTGGCGTGGGTGTGTCTGTCTTCCAGGGAAGGTGGCATGGAGGTGGAGGAAAGGGCAGAGCCCAAATCTCCGTTCCAAGTCTGGCCAGCGTGGTCCCTCCCCTGCACATGTGAGCGAACCCTTGGAGCAATATTGAACTCAGCCAGGGACTGGCCGAGCCCCTTACCGGAGGTCAGCTCCATGGATTGTTTCCACGTGGGGCCGGCCGAGCTGCGCAGCTGTAGATCTGGAGTGGATGGGTCTGGAACTCTTCCGGGGCGGCAGAGGAGATGTGTTTAGCATTCTTTTAAAAAAATATTTTATTATACCACCCTAGATATACAATTACAAAGATGTTCATAAGATGTTCATATTTGGGTTTCGGTCATACAGTGTTCCAACACCCATCCCTCTACCAGTGCCCATTTCCCACCACCAATGTCCCCGATTCCCTCCCCTCCCCTAGCCTGCCTCTATGGCAGGTTCTTTATTTCTCTCTCTCTCTCTCTTTCTCTCTCTCTCTCTGTTGGGGAGCTCCGCCGGGGTCCCCGACAGTGCCGGAAGCAAGTTTTCTTCTACCTCCGAGCTGGCGAGGAATGGATGAAAACTCAGGAATCCAGTGCAGTTTTAAAAGGCTTTACTTATCACAGGTTCAGGCATACAAATCAGCAAAAGGAAAACCCCAGTGCTTAGGATTCCAGGCTAGAACCCCAGCCACGTGTAGGCCAAGATGGCGACCACCACGTGTAAAGGCCTTGTAAAAGGAGAAGACAAGTCTTCCAACAAGGGTGAGCGCTCACAAAGAGAGAGCCCAAAAAGAAGCGCGCCAGAGAGGAAACAGGAGGCTAGTTTTATACCCCTGCAACTCAGACCTTCCTCCCACTGTTATGGAAAGCAGGGAGGGTCAAATGCCCTTAGGTAATCCCTCCCTGCACCTCACCTAGGCCCTTTTGTATGTTAATGTTTTGAGCCAAGATCTGCCTGGAAATGCCTTTATAGGGTAGAGAAGGGGGTTTCTAAGATGGCATGTCTCTGTACTAAAGACTAATACTAATGCCAG
>JAJIBD010027988.1:50000-55682 GCA_021461705.1 Cryptotis parvus
GCCGGTGACTTCCACCTCCGAGAGCCACCTACCTGAGCTCGAACTCAGCTGCTCTGAGCTAGTCTTGAGATCAGTATCTCTCTTGCATGGGTTCTGATGAGCTGTGGGGTTCAGACCGCAAAAAAATGGCGGCCTAGCACCATTTTTTTTCACTTCTGCTTGTAGTTGTCATATTTCTGCTCTCATACTTTCTAATGCTTTGTTGAATATCTGAGCCATTGTTTTTGTAGCTTATTAAACATCCATCTCATGGTATCCTTAAAGTTGTTATCTGAATAGTGATGGAGCTGTTGGTACTGTTAGAGCCTCCTGGGCTATAATTTTCATTCTTGGACTTGGTGGGCTTGTGATCTCACCTGTGGTGTCTGCAGTGCTATGGGGTGAATCTTCATATTTCAGTCCTATCAGAGCACTCTGAGTGATTCAGTACCTATTAATTTGCTTAGCTGGAGAAGCTACTATAGAGCACCAGGTAACAGGCACTCAAGGGAGAGTGGGCTAGGATTAAGCTTCAGGCTCGGGTCCTAGTGCATACTCCTAAGGTTCTATTTGTATTTTTTTATTTCACATATATCTTGTATGTATTCACACACATACATAGAAGCCACACTTGGTGGTGGTCTATGGTCTCGCGATGCCCAAGGATCCCAGGGTCATATCACACAGTGCTGGGAGAGGGGTACACATTGCTGAGGCCTGTGCATGTAAAGCATGTGTTTTGCCACTTGAAACCCCTTGTTTTCCCACATTCTTACTACAGCCTTTCTTAGAAGCTCTGAAAGTTTGTTCATAAAAGCATGACAACTTTTAAAAGCTTTTTTGGTTTGACTATCCTGGTTACTGGAATTTGTTCCTCATTATCTTTCAAGCTGGCCATTACTGGGATGTTAAAAAAAATCATTTGGTTATATTTAATCACTGTCTCATATAACTACTGTTACATTATATAAAAGACGTATGACTTCCTGTAGAAGACCCAGCGCTGTGCTCAGTGTGAACATAACATGGGACATGATTGTTGATTGTTGGCTTAGGCTGTGCTGCTGTACATGGGCAAGTGTAGTAGAACCTCAGGTGGTTTTGAATAATGAGTCAGGACAGTGGAGTGGGGGAGAGACTAAAGGGACTTTGGAATCCAGAAAACCTGTCCTCATTCCTGATTTTGACACTTTCTATTGAGTAATCACTGTATCACTGTCTTCCTGTTCATCATCGATTTGCTCGAGTGGGCACCAGTAATGTTTCCATATGTCCTGTCTCATGCTAGTAGAGCCCAAGGGCATCTGCTTGCTCCAGAAACATAAAGAGCCTCAGACCATTCCATCAAGTCATGGGAATGAGGTCTATAATTGTTACTGGTATTTGGCATACCAAATACGACATGTGTAGCTTGCCAGGCTCTGCCATGCGGGTGGCATACTCTTGTAGTCACCTCTGATCTCCAGCATTTATTGATGAACTGTGTGCATGCTGGGCTGTGATAGGTTCTTTTGCTGGGTGGAGTTCTGATGATAGGGAAGTCTGGATGTGGAAAATGGTGGCCCTTATGGGGTGGGGGGGTTGCCTGGCTTCTTGCTAGGCTCTGCTGGGGTGGTGGGCCAGGGCTAGAACCCACCATCCCTCCCGGCGCCTTATGAGAGGCTGGGCACAGGGAGAGCTGGTAACAGCTCTGCCCCATGTCTGTGGGTCTCTAGATCAGCATACCTGGGCCGGACTTGATTTTGTATTTATTTATTTTGGGAGGGGGTTACACCTGGTGATGCTCAGTGATTACTCTTGCTCTACACTCAGGAATCACTCCTAGCAATGCTCAGGCGACCATCCAGGATGCCAAGGATGGAACCATGATCAGTCATGTGCAAGGCAAGCATTCTTCCTGCTGTATTATCCCTCCAGCATTGATATTTGTATCTATTGAAATTCATTTTCTTAGGGTCATTTGACTATAATCCATAAAATGTGCTGACATAAAGTATATTGATTTCTGTCTCACATTAGTTATTACAGAGCAGATAGCTGTTGATCATTGTGAGTCCATATTAGTGAGCAATTGTGTTTAATAATGTGCATTACAGATTATACAGTAGCCTATATTAGGTACTGCCTTATGCATTCAGTTAACACATCTAAATCATTGTTCAAGCATGTCAGAAGCATTTTTATTTATTTATTTATTTACTTACTTATTTATTTATTTATTTTTTGCTTTTTTGGGTCACACCGGCGATGCTCAGGGGGTTACTCCTGGCTCTGCACTCAGGAATTACTCCTGGCAGTGCTCGGGGGACCATAAGGGATGCCGGGGATCGAACCCCGCCGGCACGCGGCGGGCAGCGTGCAAGGCAAACGCCCTACCCGCTGGGCTATCGCTCCAGCCCCAGAGACATTTTTTAAAATTCTTCCTTAAGAAGTGTTATATATTGGTCTTACTGAGTATAGGGGCTAAGTATTCCCAATCTTTTTCACTGGTACCTCCAAAGTGGTAGAAATAATTTCGGCATTTCATAACATCAAGTATGATCATTAGTTTGCCATTTCCTTCATATGTCCTTTTTTTGTTGTCAATGCAAAACAAACTGGTAGACCAATTTAAGATAGTGTATCAGGTGCCATTCATATCTGCAGGCCACATAAATGTATATACTTACTTTTATGTCTAATTTGATATCAGAGCCAGCAGAGGGAGCACAGAGCACAGCTTTGAAGGAGCAAACAACTACAGCTGGGCTGAAGGAGTAGAAGGACCACTTTACAAAGGAAAGAAATGAGAGCTGAGAAGAATGCTTCCTCATTTTCGGTCTCATCTGCCTCGTTCTCATTTGTAATTCATTCAGGCTCAGACAGGCCTATTCTCATGTTTTCATTTGGCCTTTGCTCAACAGCTTTGCATAATCCTTCCCTTTCCTCTAGTCAATCATATAGGAAGATCCACAAGTGCCATGGTGTTCTCCAGGCTGGTTTCTCTTTTAGCCAGCTTGTTGATGAGCTCAGACATTGGGTCTAGACAATGGTGAGGGCCTCGGAAAATTACTTTTGTGTTCAGGATTCTGGCTTCACCATTTCCACTAAATAAAGCCATTTGGAGAAACTTATAGGAGGCAAGAGAGGCAGAGACTGGGTTCTCTGTGTGAAGAACTAGAGACAAAAGGAGAGCAGGACAAAAAAATGTTGTAGGAGAGGGTAACAAGGGAGTAAGGAGAATGCCACTGCCTCCTTTTAGTCTTAAAAAACTGAAAAAAATCTATCAATAAATAGGGAGAAGAGATGAACAGGAAAACTTTCCAGAAATGACATATATCAAAAGATACATGAAAAATGCTCTGCATCACTTACATTAGGGAAATGTAAATCAAAGCAACAATGAGATAGCAGGTCCCACAGTGAAGCTGAAACGCAGCTCAAAGAATATAACCAACCCACGATGGCATGGATGTATGGAAATAGGTACCTTCATTTACTGCTGGTGGGTATGTCGACTGGTCCAAATTATTGGAGAAAAATATGCACACTTCTCAAAAAACTAAAAATTGAGTTCCCATATGACCCAGCAGTTCTGCTCGTTGGCGTCTACTCCAAAGACCCCAAAACTATTTGGAAAAGACATTTGCACTCATAAGTGCATTACAACACTATTCACTATAGCCAAAATCAGGAACCAACCCAAGTGCCTAAAATAAAGTGACTGGATAAAGACACTGTGATACATGTATCTAATAGGACAGTACTTGACTAGAATAAAAGTTGAAATCAAGCGATTTGCTGCAATATGGATGGATCTGGAGAGTATCACACTAAGTGAAGTTAGTTAGAAGGAGAGGGACAGACACAGAATGTTCTTCAAATGCAGGGTATACATGGCATTCTTCAAAGAAGTTGACCAAACACTCCTGAAATTTGTATGAAATAATAAACCCCCATGGATAGCTAAGGCAATCCTTGGGGAAAAGAAGATGGGAGACATCACCTTTCCTAACTTCAAACTATAATACAAAGCAGTAGCAATTAAAACAGTATGGTATTGGAGTAACAATACATCTGTAGACCTATGCAATAGAGTTGAGTACTCTGACACCCAACCTTAAATACATGATCATTTAATCTTTGATAAAGGAGCAAAAGTATGAAATGGAGCAAGGAAAGCCTCTTCAACAAGTGGTGCTGGGAGAACCAGGCAGCTACATGTAAAAAAATGAATTTGGACATCTGCATAACACCGTGCACAAAAGTCAGACCAAAATGGATTAAAGAAATCAATATCAGACTTGAATCCATAAAGTACATTGAAGAAAACATAGGAAAAATCCTCTATGACATTGAAGCTAAAGGCATCTTCAGAGATGAAACACCACTAACAAAGTGATTGGAAGCAAAGATAAACATAAGGGACTACATGAAACTAAAAAGCTTCTGCATCTCAAAAGAAACAGTGAACAAGATATAAAGACAATCCACAGAATGGGAAAGAATATTCACCCAGTACCCATCTGATAAGGGGTTAATATCCAGGATATATCAGGCACTGGTAGAACTTTACAAGAAGAAAACAGCCAACACAATCAAAAATGGGGAGAAGAAATGAACAGAAACTTTGACAAGGAAGAAATTCGAATGGCCAAAAGGCATATGAAAAAATGCTCATCATCACTAATCATCAGGGAGATGAAAATCAAAACAACAATAAGGTATCATCTCACACCAGAGACTGGCACACATCCAAAAGAGCAAGAACAAGTGCTGGTGTGGATGCGGGAGAAAAGGGATTCTCATCCTTTGTTAGTGGCAATGTCAACTGGTACAGACTTTTTGGACAACAATATGGACATTCTTCCGAAAACTAGAAATTGAGCTCCCATTTGACCCAGCCATACCACTCCTCGGAACATACCCTGAGAGGCCAAAAACACATAGCAGAAACATCATCTGCACTTCTGTGTTCATAGCAGCACTGTTTACAATAGCCAGAATCTGGAAACAAACAGAGGGCCTGAGAACATACGACTGGATAAAGAAACTTTGGTTACATCTACACAAATGAATGCTATGCAGCTGTTAGGAAAAGCGAAGTCATGAAATTTGCCTATAAATGGATGGACATGGAGAGGATCATGCTGAGTGAAATTAGCCAGAAGGAAAAGGACAGATATAAAATGACTGCATTTATTTGTGGGATATATAGATATTTACCCCCAAAATATATATAGTCTGATATCAATATCCAAAACATGGCAAAACATGGATTAGGAGTTTTTTTTTTTGATTAGGGAACAGTGTGCCAATAATCATTGGAAAGATAATGCCAGCCTAGAACTGAGCATTGAATATAGGCAAAGGGATATACATAATAACCTCTCAATGTATATATTGCAAGCCACAATGTGTAAGAGAAGGGAGAGAGAGAGAGAGAGAGAGAGAGAGAGAGAGAAGGCAAAGAACCTGCCATAGAGGCAGGCTGGGGAGGGGGGAAGGAATTGGGGAAATTGATGGTGGGAAATGGGCATGGGTGTAGGGATGGGTGCTGGAATGATGTATGACTGAAAACCAAACATGATATGCTCCAACGCAACAAACTGAGAAGTGGTCTTCAGTAGGAAGCTTATTGCATGGGGAAATGGAGGGGAAACAGAATGGGGGAGACATTGGGAAAATGGTGGATGGAAGCAACACTGGTGGAGGGTGTGGTGC
>JAJIBD010027989.1:0-35676 GCA_021461705.1 Cryptotis parvus
TTCTTTATTTTTTTTTTTATTTTTTTTATTTTTACAATTACAAAGATATACAATTAAAAAGTTCATATTTGGGTTTTGGTCATACAGTGTAGCAGCACCCATCCCGCCACCAGTGCCCATCTCCCACCACCAACGCCCCGGTTCCCTCCCCCCTCCCCCGCCCTCCTCCATGGCAGGTTCTTTATTTCTTTCCATTTCTCTATCTTTCTCTTTTCCTTCCTCTCCAGACTATGGATTACAGAACATACATTAAAGGGTTGTCATGTGTATCCTTTTGCCTCTATTTAATGCTCAGTTCTAGGTTGGCATTAGTACCCTCACAATTGTTAGCACACTGTTCCATTTTCTGTCTTACCTAGCCTCTGACTCCCACACGTTTGTGATAATTTCCACCTTTGACAGGACCTCCTGATGTATGTTTCACTTGACCTTGGATATTGGTATCATAATATGTACCTATATATTTATGTTATGCAGATAAATGCAGTCATTCTGTAACTGTCTCTCTCCTTCTGGCTAATTTCGCTCAACATAATCTTCTCCATGTCCATCCATTTGTAGGCAAATTTTATAACTTCATTTTTCCTAACAGCTGCATAGTATTCCATTGTGTAGATGTACCAAAGCTTTTTATCCAGTCATCGATTTTCGGGCACTCCTGGTTGCTTCCAGATTCTGGCTATTGTGAATAATGCTGCTATGAACATAAAAGTAGGGATGGTGTTTCCGCTGCGTATTTTTGGTTTCCCAGAGTAGATTCCCAGGGAGTGGTATGGCTGGGTCAAATGGGAGTTCAATTTCTAGTCTTTGGAGGAATGTCCATATTGTTTTCCAGAAAGGCTGTACCAGCCGGCATTCCCACTCAACAATGGATGAGTGTCCCCCTTTTCCCCACACCCACGCCAGCACTTGTTGTTCTTGTTCTTTTGAATATGTGCCAGTCTCTGTGGTGTAAAGTGGTATCTCATTGTTGTTTTGATTTGCATCTCTCTGATGATTAGTGATGATGAGCATTTTTTCATATGTTTTTTTGGCCATTCGAATTTCTTCCTTGCTGAAGTTTCTGTTCATTTCTTCTCCCCCATTTTTTGATGGGGTTGTTTGTTTTCTTCTTGTAAAGTTCTACCAGTGCCTGATATATCCTGGATATTAACCCCTTATCAGATGAGTATTGGGTGAATATTCTTTCCCATTCTGTGGACTGCTTTTGTATCTTAGTCACTGTTTCTTTTGAGGTGCAGAAGCTTTTTAGTTTCATGTAGTCCCATATATTTATCTTTTCTTCTAGTTGCTTTGTTAGAGATGTTTCATCTTTGAAGATGCCTTTAGCTTCAATGTCATGGAGGGTTTTTCCTATATTTTCTTCAATGTACTTTATGGATTCAAGTCTGATATTGAGATCTTTAATCCATTTTGATCTGATTTTTGTGCATGGTGTTAGACACAGGTCCAAATTCATTTTTTACATGTCGCTGCCCAGTTTTCCCAACACCACTTATTGAAGAGGCTTTCCTTACTCCATTTTAGACTCATTGCACCTTTATCAAAGATTAAATGATCATGTGTTTGAGGTTGGGTGTCAGGATACTCAATTCTATTCCATAGGTCCACGGGTCTGTTTTTATTCCAATACCATGCTGTTTTAATTACTACTGCCTTGTAGTACAGTTTGAAGTTGGGTAAGGTGATGCCTCCCATCTTCTTTTTCCCGAGGATTGCTTTAGCTATCCTTGGGGGTTTATCGTTCCATACAAATTTCAGGATTGTTTGCTCAATTTCTTTGAAGAATGTCATGGGTATCCTCATAGGGACTGCATTGAATCTGTATAGAACTCTAGGGAGTATTACCATTTTGACAATGTTGATTCTCCCCATCCATGAGCAGGGAATGTGTTTCCATTTCCTTCTGTCCTCTTTTATCTCTTGGAGCAGTGTCTTGTAGTTTTCTTTGTACAGGTCCTTTACATACTTGGGTAAGTTGATTCCTAGGTATTTGATTTTCTGTGGCACAATTGTGAATGGAATTGTTTCCTTAATATCCCTTTCTTCTTTTTCGTTATTTGTATATAGGAAAGCCACCGACTTTTGTGTGTTGATTTTGTATCCTGCCACTCTACTATATGCGCCTATTGTTTCTAGGAGTTTTTTTTGGTAGAGAGTTTAGGGTTCTCTAGGTATAATATCATGTCATCTGCAAATAATGATAGCTTGACTTCTTCCTTGCCTATGTGGATGCCCTTGATGTCCTTTTCTTCTCTGATTGCTATCGCAAGTACTTCCAGTACTATATTGAATAAAAGAGGTGAGAGTGGGCAACCTTGTCTTGTCCCTGATCTCAGGGGAAGGCTTTCAACTTTTCCCCATTGAGAATGATGCTTGCTGTGGGCTTTTGGTAGATGGCTGTAACTATCTTGAGGAAAGTCCCTTCAATTCCCATTTTCTGGAGGGTTTTAATCATGAACGGGTGCTGGATCTTGTCAAATGCTTTCTCTGCGTCTATTGATAGGATCATATGGTTTTTATTTTTTCTCTTATTGATATGATGTATTATGTTGATTGACTTGCGAATTTTACCTCCTTTTAATGACTGATTTTCCAAGTACCGTTATTCTCTCTTTCTCAGCTTCTCCGTATTTTTCTTCTGTATTTCTTGTTCTTCTTCTTGTTCTTCTTCTTCTTCCTGTTTTTGTTTTTGTTATTGTTTTTCTCCTCCTTCTTCTTTTTTCCTCTTCTTGTTCTTGCTCTTTTTCCTTCTTCCTCTTCTTCTTCTGCTTATATGGGATTTGACGGGATATAACAATATAAAGTTATATTAAACCCATTTTTAAAGAATCACTAAGGAAAGAGAAAATGGAAAATCAAAGAATTTGGTAAATTATAAAAGCGTAAGATGAAGAGGTAACTAATGAATAAAAAATTAAAATCATTGTATACACAATTGAATTTTATATAGCACAAATATTGCATTAATGCAAAAAAAAATCCTGTTCCCAGGGGTCTGTTTACATGCACTTTAGAGTAGATCCAGTGTCTAAGAATCCTTCAAATATAAATACTGTAGGTATATCAGCAAATGAAGGAGATTAAAAAATGTATTCAGGGGGCCAGATTGCTAGTACAGCTGGACAGGGGACTTGAGTTGTAACGGCCTGCCTGGGTTTGAACCCTTGTACCATATATGGTCCCCTGAGCTCACAGGGAGTGAACAAGAGCACTTGTCCAGGAGCAAGTCCTGAGTACTGCCAGGTGTGGCTTTAAAACCAACAAACAAAACAACCCAAAACAAACAAAAAAAAAACCAGAAATGCAAAAAAAATTGAAAAATGTTAGTAATAAGACTTATCTCATGAACTCTAACTGATTAATAATAATTCAGTGGTCACCTGTGGTATTGATAGAGCAAAACTAAAATATTTATTTCAACTTTAAAGACAGTATCAAATTATTATTATTATTATTATTATTATTATTATCACAGATACATGGGGTAGAGCTGCTACTGCTCTCTCCTGGGCTTGGCTGGTCATGAGGCATCTGGGAGGGAAAGTGGGTTCTAGCCCTGGCCCATCATCCCAGTAGAGCCTTACAAGAAACCAGAGGAACCCCCTGCATCACGAGGGCAACCATTTTCAGCATCCGGACTCCACAGCTCATTGGAGCTCCACCCAAGAGGAAAGCCAACCTCTCCCCATTGTGTGCAGCTGCAAAGCAGCCACATGGTTCATCAGTAAATGCATGAACTGAGAGCCTACCTACCACTGAGAGTATTCCACCTGCATGGCAGAGCCTCACAAGCTATCTGTGTTGTATTTGGTATTTGATATGCCAAAACAGTAACAATTATACACCTCATTCCATGACCTGAATGAATGGTTTGAGGTTCTTCATGTTCCTGGAATGAGCAGATGCCCTTGGGATACACCAGCACGTGACAGAGATGTATGGAGATGTTACTGGTACCAGCTTGAGCAAATCAATGAACATCGGGAAGACAAGTGATACAAGTGAAGTGATCAAATTATTAAAATTATAAAATTTTAGGGTAACAGAGAGATAGCACAGTGAGTAAGGTGCTTGCCTTGCATGTGGTAGACCCAAATTTGATCCCTGGCACCCTATGTGGTCCCTTGAGTCCACCAGGAGAGAGTCCTGGGTGTAGAACCAGAGAAAGCCCTGAGCATCACGTGTTGTACACCCCCCCAAAAAAACCCAAAAGAAAAAAAAACAAAGCTACAAAAATGTTAGACATGACTTTAGGAATAAAAACCAAAGATATGGAACCAAAACTGTAAAAAGACTCAGAAACACAGAGCTAGCAACAACCAAACTATAGCATAAAATCACAAAGGCCAAGAAAATAAATATTTGACAACTCAATGAGGATGATAGATGAAAATTAGAGATATGTTGAAGGGGCTGAAGAGATAGTGCAGTAGCCGGAGTGCTTGCTTTGCACGCTGCTGACTCGGATTTCATCCCCAGCACTACGTACGGTTCCTCAACTCCTCCAGGAATGATCCCTGAGCTCAGAGCCGGAAGTAAGCCCTGAGCAAACCCAGGTGTACTGCTCCCCAAATAATTATGTTAAAATCGTAAAATATTTTAATATTTCTGAATAGGCTCAGTTTATCATATGGAGGAACATCAGTTCAACTTGATAAAATAGTCATGATATGTAAATATATGCTAATTATATGACTCACAACAATTCCTTTACCCTAAATATATTCTCAAGTATAATTTGTCATTTTTAATAGATAAAGCAAAGAAAAGAGGAATCTATTATAGCTGAAAATAAATTATGTGCTCTTGTCTGGAAGAAATACTGAACACATTTATAAAATATAAAATGAATCCATGTATATTTTTGTCTTTTATAAGAATACACATAATAACACACATATTAAGCACAGAGCTATTTATATATGAACACACATTCAAATATAATTTTCCTAACATAAAACTAAAATTCTTAGTCTTTAAATGATAATTAAAATTATATTTTCAAAGCTGCCTAATGTTAAATTTCTTGTACTACCTCAAGAGTTGACTTCACAGACTAAGGAAGCAATTCAGCGGACAGGGCACATGATGTGCATGAAGGCGCCTGAGTTTGAAGTGGCATCACATGTTCACTGTAAGATGTTTCCATCCTCAAAAACGGAAAGGTTAAAATTGACTTCACAAACGCAGTTTCACATCTATAAAATGTGTATAAGATCTTTACTTTTTATGATCATGTTTAGATGAAGGAAAAAGTAAACTATTTGGCATAAAATCAGACATATAGTGACACATTTTTGGGATCTCACCCAGTTTGAGGGAGGGTCCATACCTTTTATCTGTGGTGTGTGTATGTGTGTGGTGTGTGAGATGTGTGTGTGTGCAGTGTGTATGTGTGGTGTGGGAAGTGTATGTGTTGTGTGTGTGTGTGTGTGGTGTGTGATGTGTGTGTTATATGTGTGTGGTGTGTGAGATGTGTGTAGTGTGTGAGATGTGTGTGGTGTGTGAGATGTGTGTGTGCAGTGTGTATGTGTGGTGTGGGAAGTGTGTGTGGTGTAGGAAGTGTATGTGCTGTGTGTGTGGTGTGTGTGGTGTGTGTGATGTATGTGTGTGATGTGTGTGGTATGTGTGTGTGGTGTATGTGTTGTGTGTGTGTGTGTGGTATGTGTGTGTGTGGTGTATGTGTTGTGTGTGTGATGTGTGTGATGTATGTCTGATATGTTTTATATATATATATACATATATATCACAACTTTGTTATCCCTTTATCTTTCTTTGGACACCTGAATTGTTTCTGTATTCATCCAGTTGGATGAATTTCCATATGGTCCAAGGAATAGTTTCTATATAATCTCTGGCTAACACCTATACACTAAAAGTTGCTATTTATATATATTTATTAGTTTAGTAATTTTACTGAGATGAAAATGTGGCTAGTTGAATATCCATTCATTCATTTATTCATGATTATTTCTTCTAAAGAGATAAAACAATGTATTATGAATAAATCCATTCATGGCATTTGATGATCATTTGCTAGATACTTGCAAAGTATCAGTTCCTTAAACATTCTTTAATTTTGCTGACTGGCCCTCAATTTATGAATTCAACATTCAGCATTTAAAATATCTAATACTATGTGCACTGGTGAAGGGATGGTTGCTGGAACATTGTATGACTGAAACACAGTAATGGACAACTTTGTAAGTGTATATTACATAAATATTCAATTAAAAATTTTAAAAAATCTCCAATATTGCTTTCTTTATCTTATTTTTCAGTCATATAAGAAGAATATCCATTTCATGAGCAAACAGTCATGAAGATTAAGCATTAAAGGCCATATTTTTGGGATAGGTTTATAATATACTAAACACATGAAATACTTTCAAGCAAGGAATTTCAGTTTTTGGCATTTCTCTTCTTGACTCTCCACAATCTAGAGAGTAAGTTTTCATGTGGGATTTCTGATTTTGAACCAAAATCCTAAAACAAATATTAATTTTCTTAAAATTTTAAGTATTTTAAGTATGCATAATATTTGTGTCAAAGATGTTGTGAATAGAAAATCAGGTAACAGTGTATGAAGCATGTACTATCACTGACAGAATATAGTAGTAAGTTATTAAGATAGAGATGGCTTTCTTGTTATTAGTCAGTCAGTCTAATTTTAAGCAATTACCATGTGAGGTTCTTTGGCTGTTCAACTTCTCTGTACTTGCCTCAAGTTGTGTTTCTGGTTTGGGTCCAGGAGAATTTCTGGGGTGGTGAGACTAATTACCTTTAAGATGGGAATAATATGAGAACTTTAAAGTACACTATGAATTGATGGGATTGTCACTATTGTGACGGCCTCTGAACCTTTTCTTTCTTTAAGTAATTTTTATTTTGAAAAATGTCAAAACAAGAACATAAAAAATAGTTTATTGGACAGCTACATATGTTTCATATGCATCCATTAATCAACATTTTCCACATTCTCTCTGTCTTCCTATGTATAAACATACATGATTTTTCCTCTAAGGCATTTGTTGCAGACATATGAAATAGCACCCTAAGATTTCAACATATACTTTAAGGAAAGCCAGGAAGTGATTTTTTTTCTAGATTAGCAAAAGATCAGAGAAATTTAGCTTTGACTTAATGCAATCTAAAAATTCGGCTCTGCACTCCGTGGGGGCTTGGCTGGCCTGGCAAATGTGTGGCGAAGTGGTAGAGCTCTGGGCCTCCAGCAGAAAGTGAAAGTACAGCCCCAGAAGTCTGAGCGGAAGGGGAAGTAAACGGGACACTTTGAACTCTCACACTGGTTTGCCTCCACCTCAGGTACCTTTTCTGGGGGTGTGGTTGGCTGAGCGGGCTGCATATCTAATGCAAAGAGCAGGAAATTCAACACCAAGGGGAAGGTAATATCCTGAGAGAAGGAAAAGGAGAACACCTTCTGCAGATCATCTCTAGAGTCCTACCGACAGCGAGAAAGAAACAGTACCCCAGAAGTATCCATCTCTGACCACCACAGCACCATGGGGAAACAACTCATATTCCCATCTCAAAGAACAGATGAAGAAACCAACCCTGAAGATGCAAAAAGAATGTGGATGTACATAAACTCTCTGACAAAGAATTCAGAGAAGAAATGGTTAGGATGTTTAATGAGTTCAATGAAAAATATGGAACAGATTTCCAATAAAATACAGAAGAATATAAATGAAGCAGTGGAAAGGACAGTCAATAAATTATGGGAGGAAATGAGAGCAGAAATGAGAACAATACAAATAGAAATACCATCACTAAAAACTCAGGAAATGAAAGGTAAAACACAATAGGAGCTCTCAACAGCAGGATGACAGCAGCAGAAGAGAGAATCAGTGAGACTGAGGATGAGCTGCAGAAAGGACTCAAGCAAATATACAAGATGGAAAAAGATGGGAAAATGGATCAGCAGTGGAACAGAAAACATTGGAATGAATCCAAGAGGAACAACATAAGACTCATCAGAGTCCCAGAGGGACAGGAAAGCAACGCCAAGGAAATAAGAACAGTAAACATCCTGCTGAAAGTTCTAGAGTTAAAGGATGAAGGCATCCAGATCCAAGAAGCCCAAAGGGTACCAGCAAGAAGAGACCCCAATAGAAAGACTCCAGGACATATCATAGTCAAAGTAATTAATGCCATAGAAGATACTATTCTTCGATAAAGACACTATTCTTCAATAGAAGACACTACTCTTCAAGTGGCAAGATCAAAGAAGGAAATTGTATGCAAAGGAGCATTTATTCGACTTTCAGCAGACCTATCAGAAGAGACCCTCTGAGCCTGAAGGCAGTGGTGGGATATAGTGAAAAAATCTCAATAAAATGAATGCCTCACCAAGAATTCTTTACCTGGTTAAACTTTCGCTCAGATTTGAAGGACAGATACACAGCTTCTTGGATAAACAACAGCTCAGGAACTTTGTAAACTGAAAACCAACCTTAAAAGAAGGGCTGAAGAGCTACTGTAATTTGAGACAAAACCCCAAAGAACAGCAAACCTATACAGAAAGATGGCACAAAATCCCATGACAATAGCCTCTCTCAATGCCAATGCTCTAAATGCACCAATTAAGAGACACGGAGTAGCAAAATGGATCAAAATATTGAATCCGACATTCTGCTGCCTTCATGAAACACAACTGAACAATTGAAACAAAGACAGGCTCAAAGTAAAAGCTGGAAAACAATCCTTCGCTCAAACAACTGCTCCAAAAGGTCGCGGTGGCCATACTGGTATCCGACAACATAGACTTCAGGCAAAAGAATGTCAGAAGGAACAGTGAAGGTCACTTCTTAATAATCAAAGGGTACATTTATCAGGAAGAAATTAGACTCCTAAACATATATGCACCCAAGGAGGGGGCAGCAAAATACCTTAAACAATTTCTAATAGACTTCAGAGAAACATTGATAGCAACACAATTATAGTTGGAGACTTCAACACTGCTCTATCAGCTCTTGATAGCTCAATAAGACTGAAATTTACCAAGGAAATCACTGTATCACTTCCTGTTGGTACAGATACTTCCCGGGATGATGTCTTCCCGTTCATCATCGATTTGCCCAAGCAGGCACCAGTAACATTTCCATATGTCCTGTCTCATGCAAAGTAGAGCCCAAGGGAACCTGCTTGCTCCAGGAACATAAAGAGCCTCAAACCATTCCAGCAGGTCATGGGAATGAGGTGTATAATTGTTACTGGTATTTGGCATATCAAATTCGACACAGGTAGCTTGCCAGGCTCTGCTGTGGGTAGCATGCTCTTGTAGTCATCTCTAAATACAGCATTTATTGATGAATCGATGAGCCAGGCTGTGATAGGCTGGTCTACTGAGTGGAGTTCTGATGAGGGGGAAGTCCGGATGTGGAAAATGGAGGCCCTCATGGAGTGGGGGGTCGTCTGGCTTGTTGCGAAGCTCTGCTGGGGTGGCGAGCCAGGGCTAGAACTCCTGGGTGCCTCATGAGTGGCTGGGCACAGGGAGAGCCAGTAGCAGCTCTGCCCCATGTCTGTGGGTCTCTCAAGGAAATACTGGCTCTAAAAGGAGAGATGGAAGAAAGAAGGCTAGTAGATATATACAGGGCATTCCATCCCCAAAACGCTGAATACACTTTTTTTCTCCAGCGCACATGGAACATACTCCAAGATAGACCACATGCTGAGCCATAAAATGTACCTCCATATGATCAAGAAGATAGAAATTGTGCCAACTATTTTTTCAGACCATGATGCACTGAAAATAGACGTTAATCGCACACAAAAATGGAGAAAAATATGCAGCACCTGTAAACTTAACAGCTCACTGCTAAACAACCAGCAAGTCATAAAAAAAATCAGAGGAAATTAAAAAATTCCTGGAACCAAATGAGACTGAATACACAAATTATCAGAACTTGTGGAATACAGTGAAAGCAGTGTTAGGAGGCAAGTCCACAGCTCTTCAATCATTCATCAGAAAAGAGGAAAAGGCTATTATAATCAAACTAACTTCACAACTTAAGATCTTAGAAAGCGATCAGCAAAAGGAGGCGAAACCAGGCAGAAAGAAAGAAATAATAAAGCAGAGTGGAAATCAATGCAATGGAATCCCAAAAAGCAATCCAGAAGATCAACAAAACCAAGAGCTGTTTCTTTGAACAAATAAACAAGATCGACAAACCACTTGCAAGATTCATAATAAAAGGAAAAGAGGGAACCCATATAAATAGAATCAGAATGAAAAAAGGGACATCACAACAGAAACCAAAGAAATTCAAAAGATCATCAGAGATTACTATGAGAGTCTCTATGCCATGAAACAAGAGAACCTAGAAGAAATGGACAAATTCCTGAATTCCTATAGCCTCCCAAGGCTGCAACAAGAAGATTTGGAATACCTGAACAAACCTACCACCATCAGGAGATGTAATCAGCAATCAAATGTCTCCCCACACACAAAAGCACAGGTCCAGATGGATTCACCAGTGAATTCTACCAAACTTTTAAAGAGGACATACTCCCAATCCTTTTCAAGCTCTTCTTGGAAATTTAAGAAATAGAAACACTCCCAAAATCACTTCTACGAGGCACATATCTCCCTGATACCTAAAACAGACAGAGATATCACAAAAAAAAGGAAAACTACAGACCAAACTCCCTGATGAACACAGATGCTAAGATTTTCAATAAAATCCTAGCAAGTAGAATCCAAAGAGTCATCAAAAAGATTATACACTATGACCAAGTAGAATTCATCCCAGAAATGCAAGTGAATCAACATAATACATCATATCAGTAAGAAGAAAAATAAAAACCATGTGATCATATCAATAGATATAGAGAAGGCATTTGACAAGATCCAACACCATTCATGACAAAAACTCTCCGTAAAATGGGAATTGAAGGAACCTTCCTCAAAATAATCAAATACATCTACTACAAGCCCACAAGGATAATCATTCTCAAAGAGGAAAAACTGAAAGCCTCCCCACTAATGTCAGGGACAAGACAAGGCTGCCCAATCTCACCATTTCTATTCAATATAATACTGGAAGTAAATGCCATAGCAGTCATGGAAGAAAAAGACATGGAGGGCATCTGATAGGAAAGGAAAAAGCCAAGCTGTCACTATTTGCATATGACATGATATTATACCTAGAAAACCATAAACTCTCTACCAAGAAACTCCTAGAAATAATAGATTCCTATAGTAGAGTGACAGGGTACAAAATCAATACCCAAAAGTCAATGACCTTCCTATATAACAAAAAGAGAAGAAAGGGATATTAAAGAAACAATTCCATTCAGAGTTACACCACAGAAAATTAAATACCACAGGAATCAGTTTGCCAAAGGATATAAAGGATCTCTACAAAGAAAACTACAAAACGCTACTTCAACAAATAAAAGAGGACCTAAGGAAATAAAGACACTTACCCTGCTCATGGTTTGGAAGAATTAACATTATCAAAATGGTAATACTCCTTAGAGCTTTATATAGATTCATTGTGGTCCTTATAAAGATACCAATGACCTTCTTCAAGAAATTGACCAAACACTCCTGAAATTTGTATGGAATAATAACCCCCCCATGAATAGCTAAAGCAATCCTTGGGAAAGAGAAGATGGGAGATATCACTTTCCCCAACCTCAAACTCTACTACAAAGTAGTCGTAATTAAAACAGCATGGTATTGGTATTGAGAAAGACCTGTAGACCTGTTGAATATCCTGAAACACACTCTCAAATGTACAATTACTTAATCTTCAATAAAGGAGAAAAAATATTAAGTGCAGCAAAGAAAGTCTCTTCAACAAATGGGGCTGGGAAAACTGGGCAGCTACATGTAAAAATGTAAAATTAGACCTCCTTCTAACGCCATGCACAAAAGTCAGATCAAAATGGATTAAAGATCACAGTATCAGACCTGAGTTCATAAAGTACATGAAGAATATATAGGAAAAACCCTCCACGACATTGAAGCTAAAGGCATCTTCAAAGATAAAACACCACTAATAAAGCAACTAGTAGTATAGTTGAACATATGGGACTACATGAAACTAAAAAGCTTCTTCACCTAAAAAGAAAAAGCAACCAAAATACAAAGACAGTTCACAGAATTGGAAAGAATATTCACTGAATACCCATCTGATAAGGGGTTAATATCCAGGATATATAAGGCACTGGTAGAACTTTACAAGAAGAAAACAGCCAACCCCATCAATAAACGGGGAGAAGAAATTAACAGAAACTTCAACAAGGATGAAATTAGAAAGGCCAAAAGGCATATGAAGAAATGCTCATCATTAATAATCATCAGAAGGATATCATCAATGAGATATCATCTCACACAGCAGAGACTGTTACATATCCAAGAGAGCAAGAATAACAAGTGCTGGCATAATGCGGGAAAAAGGGACTCTCATCCATTGTTGGTGGGAATGTGGATTGGTCCAGCTTTTTTGGAAAACAATATGTACATTTCTCCAAAGACTAGAAATTGAGCTCCCATTTAACCCAGCCATACCACTCCTGAGAATAGACCCTGGGAAGCCAAAACCACACAGTGGAAACACCATCTGCACTTTTATTTTCATAGCAGCACTATTCACAATAGTCAGAATCTGGAAACAACCAGTGTGCCTGAGAATTGATGATTGATGATTGGATAAAGACGCTGTTGTACATCTACACAATGGAATACTATGCAGCTGTTAAGAAAAACAAAGTTATGAAATTTGCCTATAAATGGATGGACATGGGGAGTATCATGTTGAGTGTAATTAGCCAGAAGAAAAAGACAGATATAGAATGACTGAATTTATTTGCACGACATATATATGTCATATATATGCATATATATGACATATATGTATATATGTATATATACACAATGTATGTATATATATGTATATATATATTATGATACCAAAATTCAAGGTCAGGTGAAACATGGATCAGGAGGTCTTGTCAATGGTGGAATCTACCACAAACATGTGGGAGTCAGAGGTTAGGTAAGACAGAGAAGGGAACAGTGTGCTAATAATTGTTGAAAGTGCTAATACTGACCTAGAACTGAGCATTAAATACAGGCAAAAAGATACACATCATAACCTCTAAATATATGTATTGTAATCCACAATGTGTAAGAGAAGGAAGAGAGAAAGAGAGCGAGAAAGAGATAAAGAACCTGCCATAGATGCAGGCTAGGGAGGGAGAGGGAATCAGGGAATCTTGGTGGTGGGAAATGGGCACTGGTGGAGGGATGGGTGTTGGAACACTGTATGACTGAAAACCAAATATGATCATCTTTGTAATTGTATATCTCACTGTGTTATAATATAATATTAAAAAAATTTAAAAAATAAAAAATAAAATAAAAAATGGATTATATATCTCAACATCAGACATGAATCTATCAATACATAGAAGAAAACATAGGAAAAAGCAAGCTCTATAATATCTAAACTAAAGGCATCTTCAAAGATGAAAAACCACTGACAAAGTGAATGGAATCAAAGATATACAAATGGGATTATATAAACTGAAAAGCTTTTGCACCTCAAAAGAAATGGTGACCAAGATACAAAGGCAATCCACAGAGTGGGAAAGAATATTCACCCAATAACCATCTAATAAGGGGTTAATATCTGGCATATATATCAGGCACTAGCAGCACTTTACAAGAAGAAAACTGCCAACCCCATGAAAAATTGGATAGAAGAAATTTACAGAAACTTCCAAAAGAAGAAATTCAAATGGCCAAAAGGCATATAAAAAAGTGCTCTTTATCATTAATCATCAGGGAGATGCAAATCAAAACAACAATGAGATGTCATCTCACACCACAGAGACACACACTACCAAAACAGCAAGAACAACTGGTGCTGGCGTGGATGGGGGGGGGGGGGAAGGGACTCTCATCCACTGTTGGTGGGAGTGCTGATTGGTCCAGCCTTTTTGGAAAGCAATATGGACATTCCTCCAAAAACTAGATATTGAGCTCCCATTTGATCCAACAATACCACTCCTGGGAATATACCCTGGAGACCCAAAAACACATAGCAGAAACACTATCTGTACTTCCTTTTTTCATCGCCGTGCTATTCACAATAGCCAGAATCTGGAAACAAGCTAAGTGCCCGAGAACAGAGTCCTGGCTAAAGAAACTATGGTACATCTACACAATGGAATATTATGCAGCTGCCAGAAAAGACGAAATTATAAAATTTACCTGCATATGGATAGACATGCAGACTATTATGCTGAGTGAAATTAGTCAGAGGAAAAGAACAAATATAGAACGACTGTATTTTTAATGAGATATAAATATATACCAGTCTTTTACTAAGTGTGGAAATGGTAATGTCAGACTAGAACTCACCATTGAATATACACAAAGATGTATTGTAAACGTCTGTAGGGGCAAGCCACAATGTGTAAAAGAAGAGAGAGATACAGAGACAGAGAGTGACAGAGACAGAGAGAGAAAGAAAAGTTGCCTGCTATAGAGGCAGGTTGGGAAGGGATGGGAGGGAATGTGGGTACATCTGTGATTGGAATGGGGCACTGGTGGAGGGATGGATGCTGGAACACTGTATTACCAAGAACCAATTATGAACATCTTTGTAGTTGCATATCTCATGGTGGTATAATAAAAATTAAAAATAAAATAAAATTCAGCCCTTTTTTGGGGAGGGGCTGGGATTGGTTGTTCAGTGGCTACTCCTCATTCTATGCTAAGTGGTCACTCTGGCAGCGCTCTGAGATCATAGTGTACCAGGAATCAGATCTCGACCTCCCACATGCAAAACATATACTCAGCTCTTTACACTGTACCTCTTTGGTCTTTATACGCAGCCTATATAGAAAAATTCTCAGTTCTTATGATGCTCTTCTTCTCTCCCTTATTCTTTAGTCCATCAAGGATCATTGCTTTTGTTTCTCTTCATCTGGAGAAGGGCTAGGCAGAATTTTCTGAAAAGGCTCAGAGAGTAAATATTTGAGTTTTTGTGGGCTACCCAACATCTAATTTACAACTACTCACCTACTATAGTGTAAAGGATCACTAGACAATATGTAAATGAGCATGTACGATGTGTGCCAATAAAACTTTATATATGCTGTATGAAATTTGAATCTCACTTAAATGTTGTTTCACAAAAGATTGCTCTTCTTTTGATATTTTTTCTCCAAGAATTTTAATATGCAACAATGCTTAGCTTGTTGGTTTTACAAAGAGACTTTAGGCTGGATTTATTTCAGCCCCTAATCTAGAAAATCCACTGGACATTTTATTTTATTATCGTTAATGATGCCGGCATTTTTGAGAAGTCCAGGCCTGTTGTAATGTTGAATGTTTCCTTACAATTAAATACCTGGTACAGGGATGGGAGCGATAGCACAGATGATAGGGTGTTTGCCTTGCATGTGGCTGATCTGGGTTCAATCCCCAGCATCCCATATGTTCCCCCCGGCAGTGCCAGTAGTTCCTGAATGAAGAGCTAGGAATAACCCTTGAGCATTGGTGGGTGTGACCCCAAAAGAAAAAAAAATGCCTGGTATAGTTAATTATTTGAGCAAGAATATACATAGGTGGTGATGTGTCTTTTATATCACATGTAAAGAGATACACATGCTATTAATTTTTCTTATTATTCACTTTCTTTTTTTTGGTTCAGTTTTGTGACTTTAAATGGTACATTGTTGCTCTGAAATGTTCATTTGATATTTCTTATTACATTTGAATTTGTTAAGAAATCCAAAGGTACTCAACGGAAAACATAATGGCATAGAAATTCAACCAGTATGAATTATCTATCCACTGTGTTAATGGGTAACACAGAAAATCTGGAATTTTATAATGAGTGGAATATATATATATGTATATATAATACATATATATATGAAGCAAAAAATTATATATATATGAAGCAAAATTAAGACTGATATATATATCAGTCTTAATTTTGCTTCATTTATAAAATAGAGTATATTAAAATTTTCCATAGAGCTTTTCTTTTTTGGTTTTTGGGCCAAACCCAGTGGTGCTCAGGAATTCCTGGCATTTGTTCAGGGGACCATAAGAGCTTCAGGGATCAGACCTGGTTGGCCACGTGCAAGTCAAGCACCTTGCCTCTTGTACTATCTTTCAAGCAGATTTCTCTTTTCATTAAGAGAATTGTTGAATGTTATGTTATTTTTCACGGTTCAGAAACATAAAAGGCATTTATATATTCATCTACCAATTGAAAAATAGTTATTGATAATAGACTTTTGGAAGATTAGACACGTTGTAATCTGAAGAGTGGTGATACAGTGGTGATTAAGACAGAATCCCTAATCCTAAGGAAGTTGAATAATAAGTCAGTTGAGAGGGACAGCCAATACAGAAGTAAGCCAACAAATGAAAAGGATGACTAGATATAGTTACATATACTCAGACCTAAACTAAAAGGGTTAATTATTGTGTTAGTGCTGGCCCAATGTACTTTGAATATTAAACAATTGACTGGGCGAATAAAGCATTTAAAGATCGAATGAAGTGATAGAATTGTGGATTTTAGACTCAGATTGGGCTTAAACTGATTGCATCAGGTTAAAACTCACATAGATTTGAATGCATTTTTTTGTTCTGTGACAAATAATAGATTCTTAGTAAATACTCTTTTACTCATGTTTAGTCAGTTATTGAATTATCTGTAGAGCAACAATAGCGGATACAAGCAAAGTGATAAATAAGAGAGTTGATATGAAAAATAAACTGAAGAGGGGAAGAGAGAAATTAGGATGAAACAATATTATGTAAAAGGAAGGGATGTGAGGATAAAATATAAGGCTCAAGTTTGATGAGATTAGTAGAATTTAATACATAAAATAAAGTTCTTTTAAATATAGATGATTCATAGTTATTGCCATAGTTAAATATAGTGGATGGGTTATCTCTTTTGGGGCTCTTTGAATTCATGAGACAATATTAACATTAGCTGTTTCCTCTACCTGGCTCCTTAAAGAAGCTGGCTGACTTTTCACATTGCCAGGCTTTGTGTGAGTATGAAATCTCAGAGGTGTGCAGGGGGTAAACTTGAATAAGATTGGGCTTATTAGGGGAGACTAGACTGTGGTTACTAGTGAGCTTGAGAAAATGGCCAGATCTGTTCTTTAGAGAAGTGTCTGGCAGTCTTTCTGTTCTCTCCTTGATTTTAAGAGGTTTTCAAATTCACTTCATAAAATTCACAGCAAGTTGGAAATTGGCAGCTGTTTCTTAGACCAGATGCAGTTTTCATTAAAAGATATTTTGACTGAAGATGGATATCTTCGAGAGAGGAAAAAAATTTCGGTTGTTAGGTTGTATGTTTTTTAAATTAAGAAAATATTTTAATTTGCAATGGTATGAGCTAGATAATTAAAATTATACAGGATTACAACTCTGATATATGGCAAGATAGTCAAGAGGGGTTAATACTGACTAGAAGTAGTCTATATTAATAGATATACCCAGATACTATTCTAATTAGAAACCAAGAGGATAAGAAAAATAAGTAATGGATGTAGATCTCAGGGATTTCTGATATCCTTTTAAATTCTTGTCAGAAGAAAAGTGGTCTAAAAATTTTGATGAATAGCTAGAGAAGTAATTTGTTCACATTTAGTGCACATAGCACAGCTCTTGGTACATAGTCAGCTGTACTGAAAAAAATGAAGGACGGGTTCAGAGACACCAGAACGAAGAGAGTAATAACAGTCCGATACAAATACAGATTGGTCCATCAGAATCCATTTCTGTTTTTCTAGAGACAGCATTCCCATTTTTCTTTGGTGATTGCCCCACCCCTGGGAGCCTGTCTTAATATTACCATTTGAACCTTTACATTCCACTATGCCAAAACTCCTATGCTGGGTTTTTCAGGTTTTGTGAGCTGATCAGCTCTTGGCTTCCTTTCACCAAGTTTCTATATTAGGTTTAAATATAGAATATTTCCGTGTAAGATAATTTCATCCGAGAATAAATGGTATGAATAATAAAGTTTGGACATAGAGAATACACGACTATGCCTCACTCCTGTTAGAGTATTGTGGTAAGGTAGAATAACGGTGTCCTAAGGATTTGTGATTGTTACCTTATTCTTGCAGATGTGGTTAATGCATAGTTAAGGCAGAGGTTAAGGAGATAGCAAGAGAGCCTTACATTATCCAATAGGGCCCAACCTCTTCATGAATCCTTTATGATTAGAGAAGATGCTGTGTTGCTGGCCCTGGAGATAAAGGGTGGAGGGTGGTTTGTAGAAACTGGAAAAGTGAAGAAGCAATTGCCCAAGCAGTCCTTGGCTTTAGCTCATAGGAATGGAACACAGAGCCAATAAAATGCAAGAGGACATGAAAGCAGAAGTGAGGAAAATAGAAATGAAAACGCAAGCAGAAATAACAGACATTAAAAATGTGGTGGGTGTGTAAGACAGAAAATGGAACAGTGTGCTAACAATTGTCTAGGGTACTAATGCCAACCTAGAACTGAGCATTAAATAGAGGCAAAAAGGATACACATGACAACCCTTTAATGTATGTTCTGCAATCCATAGTCTGGAAGGGAAGGAAAAGAGAAAGAGAGAGAAAGGGAAAGAAATAAAGAACCTGCCATGGAGAAGGGCTGGGGGCGGGGGAGGGAACCGGGGACATTGGAGGTGGGAGATGGGCACTGGTGGAGGGATGGGTGCTGGAACACTGTATGACCAAAACCCAAATATGAACTTTGTAATTGTATATCTTTGTAATTGTAAACATAAAAAAATTTTAAAAAATTGAGAATAAAAAACAATGTGGTGGGTGAAATGAAAAACTCATTGGGATCCAGGCTTTGTTGTAGGGATCTGGTATCATGGAGGAGGCAAGCACAGGTTTTCCTTCTTTGGCTCTCTTCCTAAAACATATGAAAACCCAAGCTGATGTTTTGGAATGTTTAGTTTTTTATTTTATTTTATTTTGTTTTTGTTTTTTGGGGTCACACCCTGCTATGCTCACAGGTTACTCCTGGCTCTGCACTCAGGAATCACTCCTGGCGGTGTTGGGGAACCATATGGGATGCCGGGGATCAAACCTGGGTCAGCTGCTTGCAAGGCAAACTCTCTACCCGCTGCTGTACTATTGCTCCGGCCTGGGGTGTTTGATACTGGCTGTGAAACGAGCATGTTTGTTCTTTTGAGAAAGGTGTCTGCATCTTGAGCCTCGAGCCCGCTCACAAATGGAAAGATCAATAACATGCTAATTTCTGATCAGCAGTCAGACTGCTTTTCACATATACTGACATTTTTAGTCACAGCAAATTTGTTTCTCATTATGTCTGATTTGAGTTAGTAGTAAAATTAACCTGCTTCTCCTTCATATCCATCAATAAACATCAAGAAATAATGATCTAGGAGCAAGAAGCATCATGAAGAAGCATGTTTGACAACAAAAAACACTAAGTAATCCATTTTTGCAAAAGTTAATTGCACATTGTATAAGTAAAATAGTTTCTTATGGATTTACATCCATAAACTTGATTGGTCAGAGTTTATTAATTGTCAGGCATTGCTCAGAGAATATTCATGAACAGATCGCCCTATTATTTAAGTGCTGAGATAAAGGTTCTAAAATAGTATTTTATGTGGTGCTCAAAGAATGAAGAAGGATCTTTGCCTGTGGAGCCTAGGCTGGATTGTTGGCACTGTATGGTCTCCTGAGCACCACTGGGCACTGGACTTTGAGCTCTGCTTGGTGTGGCCCCAAAACAAAGCAAATTCACCATATGAGGAAACAATGAGAATATGATGGATTTGAAAAAGAAAAAGAACATATCCCAAGTCTCATTCTTTTCCTTGTCTTTGATTGTTCTATGTCTCTCCTTCCTTCCTTCCTTCCTTCCTTCCTTCCTTCCTTCCTTCCTTCCTTCCCCTTCCTTCCTTCCTTCCCTTCCTTCCTTCCTTCCTTCCTTCCTTCCTTCCTTCCTTCCTTCCCCTTCCTTCCTTCCTTCCTTCCTTCCTTCCTTCCTTCCTTCCTTCCTTCCTTCCTTCCCTTCCTTCCCTTCCTTCCTTCCTTCCTTCCTTCCTTCCTTCCTTCCTTCCTTCCATCTCTCTATCTATGGATCTACCTATTGATCTACCTATCTATCCATTCACAGATATGTTTCTCAGTCTGGCTTATGGTACTGTTATTGACTGGGTTTCAGACATAGACTTTACTACCTTTCAGCAACATTTCCTTTTATACGCAACTTGAGGTAGCATGTAAATCACTGCATTACAGGTCCACTGCCCTCTGTCTTTCCTTTTACCTGTTATAATGCTGATTTTTAAAAAAGTCATTGACTTTAATCATGCTCATCTTTACTGACGCTGTGCTGAGTAACGTTAAGTTCCTAAAAATGGCATGCCAAGCCTTGGATGCTGCGGTTGTCTACTGCCCATGTTGGCTGAGTCAGCTTTCGGGTCCTAACAAATATAGACTGGGTGGCTCATTCACAGAGGCATTTTATTACATTCTGGAGACTGGGAAGCCCAAGGTCAAGATGCTTCCTGGACCTCCTCGAGCATGTAGGTCACTGTCTCTACGCGGCTTTTCCAGAGCCTTTCTATTGTGCCATGCGGACAGAAAGAGGCATCACCATCAGTGGTTTCTCTTGCTGTTCCCAAAGAGCATCAGGTTTCCCAGAACAGAATCTGTCTGGCCCCATTTAACCTTGATTATCTCTTTATACGATAGGTTCTAAACACTCTCATTTGGAGGTTTAGGAACCAAGAGAGGGTTTTAGTTTATTTTTTGGTGAGACAATTTAGTACATAGAATGCATACTATTAAGGATCAGGATTAGCTGAAATGGACTTGATCACTTGATCACTTGAATCCCGTTATTCATCGATTTGCTCGAGCGGGCGCCAGTAACATTTCCATTGGACCCTATCACGTGCCAATGTAGCTCAATGGCATCTTGTTGATTCAGGAATATGAAGAGCCTCAAACCGTTCCTTCAGGGTCTTTACAAGGAAGTCTGACCATCTTGTAGGTGGGCGGCCACGTGATCTTTTGACATCCCGTTGGATCCAGTCGGTAACGGCTCTAGTCCAGCGGTTGTCTCCAAATCGCATTACATGTCCAGCCCATCTGATTTTCGACGCCTTGGCAAACGAGACAGCATCCCTGATTCTGGAATAGCGACGGAGGTCAGAACTCCGGATTCCTTCTCTCACTTGAGTGAGGCGTGATATTCCAAGCATAGCTCTTTTGATGCCTCTCTGGGAGACCCGAATAGCATTCTCATCCTGCTTTCAGTAGGGCCCAGGTCTCTGAGGGTATGTTAATGCAGGGAGAACGGTGGAGTCGAAGAGATGTGCCCGGAGCCGGAGGTTCTTTGTCCTTTTAGCTATTTCTTCGATGCCTTTGAAGGCATTCCATGCCGCTCTCTTCCTCCTGCGCAGCTCAGGTTTTAGGTCGTTCATCATGTTGACTTCTCGACCTAGGTACACATAACTGCTGCATTCAGAGATGTTTGTTCCATTGAGAGTGAATGGGGCCTCTGGAACTAGTTCATTTCTCATGAACATAGTTTTCTTCAGATTCAGCTGTAGACCTACCTTTCCACATTCTCAGTCAAAGTCAGCCAGCATTTGTGCCGCTTGGCTAATGTTTGGTGTTATTAGAACGATGTCATCAGCGAAGCGGAGGTGGTGTAGTTGCCGACCATCTATCTTCACTCCCATTCCTTCCCATTCTAATTGTCTCATGATGTTCTCGAGGGTGGCACTGAAGAGTTTTGGTGAGATGGTATCACCCTGTCGAACCCCTCTTTTCAAATCAATGATCACTTCTTTGTAGAATGGTGGTGAATCCGTAATACAGCTCATGAAGGATCTTGATGTATTGGGTTTGAACACCCTGTTTGACTAGGGGCTTCGATGACTGCTTCAGTCTCCACAGAATCAAAGGCTTTCTGTAAATCAATGAACGTGAGACAGAGTGGCATCTTGTACTCCCTACAAACCTCAATGAGCTTGGTTACTGTGTGGATATGGTCGATTGTGCTGAATCCTTTCCGGAAACCTGCTTGCTCGGATGGTTGTCCTTCATCTAGTGTTCTGCTAATCCTGTTCAGGATGACTCGTGTAAACAGCTTGTAGATGACAGACAACAGGCAGATGGGCGATAGTTGCCGATGTCGTGAATGTCTCCCTTCTTGAGCAGTAGAACTGTCCTGCTGGTTTTCCATTGGGAGGGCACCTTGCATTTGGACAGGTAGCGTGTGAAGAGCTGAAATGGACAGAAAACGCCAAACAGCAATGACTATTAAAAACAGACACATGAATTTCTCTTTGTAAGTGTAGACTGTTCTGCAATGCTGCCACTCTCCTAAGTGGCTCCTGCTGTGTTTCCCACTCTCCTCAAGAATTTCTTTATCTCTGTAAGAACTCTGATAGAAAAGACTGGCACCTCTTCCAGCAATGAGCCATTCATTAGACATGCAGTCTCGCCCGGTTGCAAGGAATTCTATGAAGTACAGCCTCCGATAGAGGGTGGTGGCTCTATTTCTAAGGCACAAGATGGTTATGAGCTTCTGCCAGTGTTTTTTTTAGCTTTTTGTTGTCATGCTAACGCATATAATTTCCCTAAATTAATTAATTAATTATGTTTGGTTTAGTTTTTGGTTCACACCAGGTGATGCTTAGGGGTTACTCCTGCCCTTGCACTCAGGATTTCTTTCTGGTGGTGTTTGGAGACCATCCAGGATGCCAAGGATCAAACCTGGGGGCAGCCTTGTGCAATGCAAACCCCTAACTGCCCTTTTATGTCTCCAGCCCAATTTTCCTAAGTGTAATGAATCTGGGTTGCTTTTCATTTCCAAAATATTTGTGTTTTACCGACTGGATCCCACGGGATGTCAAAAGATTACGTGGCCGCCCACCTACAAGATGGTCAGACTTCCTTGTCAAGACCCTGAAGGAACAGTTTGATGCTCTTGATATTCAGATTCTTCATCTGAATCAACCAGATACCATTGGGCTACATTGGCACATGATAGGGTCCAATGGAAATGTTACTGGCGCCCGCTCAAGCAAATCGATGAATAATGGGATGTCAAGTGATCAAGTGACGGTATCAGTATCAATTTCTGATTAGGCTGTTCTTTCTTTCTTTAGAATTCATGTTCTGTTTAAGGTAGACTGATAGAGCCTGGTCATAAACACTCTAGAGGAAAAACATTTTGTGTTTCTGAAGAAACTGGCTGAAATTCACCAGAAGCACTTTTTCTTTGCATAATCATGGCTTCCTTTGAGCTATAGGCCCTGACAAAGTTGTTTTTATGTAAAAAGGCATGATTTATTATTGCTATTTTGAGTGATTTGTATGTAGCAGCACACTGTTAGTAGTAATTTTAAAGTAAAATAAACTTGTTTTTCAGAAGACTGTTTTATGTTTCATTTATATTTCTCCAAAGCAAATTAAATTAGTTCTATAGCTTGTTTTGGAGTGTATATTGCCTAGATTGCTTTAGAGAAATAGTCTCATTCTGTTTTTAGTAAATTACTATTTTTTAATTGTTCAATATTATTTGCTTTTAAAATAAAGTCCTTAATATTTAACTTGTATAATAAATATTAGATTATTTTTTCATTATTTTCATCCTATCATTACTCTGAGGAAAGTTATTTCTGCAGTTTCTTTTTTTTTTTTTTTTTTTCTTTTTTATTTTTTAAAAAAATTTTTGTTTTACCACCATGAGAACAACATTACAAAGATGTTCATAATTGGGTCTCAGTCATATATTGTTTCAACACCCATCCCTTCACCAGTGCCCCATTCCCACCACCAATGTCCCCACATTCCCCTCTTCCAGCTCCAGAGCAGGCATTTCTTCCTTCGCTCTCTTTCTGTCTGTCTCTCTCCGTCTCTCCATCTTCCCCAATCCTTATTATACAATGTGATATATAGAATTACAAGGATGTTCATAACTGGGTCTCTACAATACAGTGTTCCAGAATCCATTCGTCCACCAGTGCCAATTCCCACTAACCAATTCCCAAACACACCCACCCAAACCCTGCCTGCCCCCATTGCACACACATTTTACTTATCTATCTATTTGTCTATGTCCCTGTATTTCCCAATATCTCTTCTATTACACTTTATGGCTTGTCCTATGGATACTAATAATGTATGATGTCTCTATCTGATTATTTAATAGTGAGTTCTAGTGTGAGATCATAATTCCGCATTCCCCATAACCTCTCCAGTTTCATGCAAACAGAATGATCGTTGAAGTGTACAAGTGAGAAAGATCCTGAAAGCACCTGGTGCAAAAATACATTGAGTCAAAGATTAAACCGCGGAGGCAGAGCCGCGCGCAGCCTTGGATCTGGAGTCTCTGTCTTGCAGTGGTTGGCTGTGGTGGCTGGAGCTCAGGGCCACACCCACTGGGTCCAGAGGCTGGGGACTGAGTGGAGGCCCCTCAATCCTTGCTCCAAGTCCAGCAGGCACGGCCGCCTGCATGGCGAGCAGGCCCTAGGAGCTATGTAGGACATGACCAGGCGCTGGCCGAGCATTTTACTTTTCCCCTATTTCTGCAGTTTCAAAGGACTCCTCTGTCACTTTGTTGGAAACATTTTCCTACTTTTCCTAATAATTTCACTTCACTTGATCACTTGAATCCCGTTATTCATCGATTTGCTCGAGCAGGCGCCAGTAACATTTCCATTGGACCCTATCACGTGCCAATGTAGCCCAATGGCATCTGGTTGATTCAGGAATATGAAGAAACTCAAACCGCTCCTTCAGGGTCTTTACAAGGAAGTCTGACCATCTTGTAGGTGGGCTGCCACGTGATCTTTTGACATCCCGTGGGATCCAGTCGGTAATGGCCTCTAGTCCAGCGGTTGTCTCCAAATCGCATTACATGTCCAGCCCATCTGATTTTCGATGCTTTGGCAACAGGACAGCATCCCTGATTCTGGAATAGCGACGGAGGTCAGAACTCGGACTTCATTCTCTCTTTCCTAATTTACTCTTTTAATTTCCCCACTATCAATGGGGTAACATATGTTTTATTAAGAAGATAATTATTCCTGCGCACTACTGAGTGTGGCCCCAAATAGAAATAAGCAAAAGAAAATTTATATAATAATTCAATGGATAATAGTTACCATGATTTTAGTAATGATGGTTGGTAGCAGTTCTAGATTCTAGTGCCTTCAAATATGTTTCTTATGACATCTGGTATTTTACAGAACACAATTTTGTGTCATTCAATTTTTTTCTTGTGTATTTTTCAGTTTTGTGTATTTATTAAATGGATGAGAGCGATGTTCTGGAAACCTTGGCCTCAGACCTGGCAGTCATAAGATGTGGCACAGAGACGTGCTTGATTGTTGTGAGTTAATGAAGCAGTCGGGGTAGGAATGACTCCTGAAACTTTGCTTTCTTCTAAAAGCAAGATTTTCTCTCATCCGACTTCTCTCTTTCTGTCTTGAAAGCAGGAAATAAATCTCTCTGTGAAAGGTGCCTTCTATCTCTTAAGAGATGGAGAGACACCCTTATTGTTAGAGATAATGATGGAAAATAAGCTCAGCTCAGCTCACAGATTTTGCTGTCCAAAGCAAACTTTTGGACTAAAGACAAAGATTTCTCTGCCTGTCCTGTTCTTCACAGACATTTTGCTTTTTATTTATTTATTTATTTATTTATTTATTTATTTATTTATTTATTAAATATTTTATTATATCACCGTGAGATATACAATTACAACATTGTTCATGTTTAGAGGTTTCGGTCACTTAGTGTTCCAGCATCCCGCCCTCCAGCAGTGCCCATTTCCCACCACCAATGTCCCCAATTCCCTCCTCCCTCCCATAGTCTGCCTAAATGGCAGGTTCTTTATCTCTTTTACTCTCTCCCTCTCTCTCTTTTCCTTCTCTTACACATTGTGGGTTGCACTACACACACTTAGAGGCCATCATGTGCATTTTTTGCCTGTATTTAATGCTCAGTTCTAGGTTGGTATTAGCCTTTTCGACATTTATTCACACATGTTCCCTTCTCTGACTTACCTAACCTCTGACTCCCACACGTTTGCGGTAATTTCCACTTTTGGTAAGACCACCTGATATATTTATGTCATGCAAATGCATGCAGTCATTCTATATCTCTCTTTCCTTCTGACTAATTTCACTCAACATGATACTTTCCATGTCCATCCATTTATAGGCAAATTTCATAAATTCATTTTTTCCTAACAGCTGCATAGTATTCCATTGTGTAGATGTACCACAGTTTCTTGATCCAGTCATCAGTTCTTGGGCATACTGGTTGTTTCCAGGTTCTGGCTATTGTGAATAGTGCTGCTATGAAAATAAAAGTGCGGGTTGTGTTTCCGCTGTGTGTTTTTGGCTTCCCAGGGTATATTCCCAGGAGTGGTATGGCTGGGTCAAAAAGGGAGCTCAATTTCTAGTCTTTGGAGGAATGTCCACATTGTTTTCCAGAAAGGTTGTATAAGTCGACATTCCCACCAACAATGTATGAGAGCCCCCCTTTTCCCCACATCCACGCCAGCACTTTTTGTTCTTGCTCTTTTGTTGTTGTTGCCAGTTTCTGTGGTGTGAGGTGATATCTCATTGTTGTTTTGATTTGCATCTCCCTGATGATTAGTGATGATGAGCATTTTTTCATATGCCTTTTTGGCCATTCGAATTTCTTCCTTGTCAAAGTTTCTGTTCATCTCTTCTCCCCCATTTTTTAATGGGGTTGGCTGTTTCTTCTTATATGGCTGTACCAGTGCCTGATATATCCTGGATATTAACCCCTTATCAGATGGGTATTGGGTGAATATTCTTTCCCATTCTGTGGACTGTCTTTTGTATATTGGTCACTGTTTCTTTCGAGGTACAGAAGCTCTTTTGTTTCAAGACATTTTGCTTTTTAGTCTCAGAGCTATGTAACCTGGATATTTGGATCATTTTCTAGTTTCATATTTTATAGACTTCTATGGGCAAAAGTTTAACTTTTTTTCTCTTTCTAATCCATATTATGTGAGTTTGTAAATTTACACCAGCCAGAGAACCAAAAAAACATGGATAGGGCTGATCGTGAAATGCTTATGATCTTTAAGGGATGAAACAACAGACTTTTGTTTCTTTCTTTTTTTTTAACAATCCAAGTTTTTTAATGGCAAAGGGTCTTGAATAGACATTTTCCAAAGAAGATATATAAATGTCCAAGTTATATGAAAAACAGCTCAACATAACTAATGATCAGGAAATGAAAAATCAAAACCACAATGAGATATTATTTCATACCTGTTAGAATATCAAATATATATTTTTAAAGTCTCAGTTTAATTTTATGAAAGCAGAATATTCAAAATATTACTAAGATAGAGCTAAATTGCTCTTCTAAGCATCCCAATCATTTCATACAATTAATCAACCGATTTTGATGACTACTCTTTTTAGTCTTCATATATAAACATATCAAATATATATTATTTTTTTTAAAAAACAAAATAGCACATGCTGGCATGAATGCAGAGAAAATGCATACATTGTAGTTAGAATAAAATTAGTAAAGTCACTCTGAAAAACACTAGAGAAGTCACTCAAGTAATTTAAAATACACTACATATCAATTTTAAATACACTATCATAAAATGAAGTTGCTAAATGAAATATAGCAATTTCATTTCTGAATAAATATATGAAACAAATGAAATAACTCACTGATATGTTTGTGCCTCAATGTTCCATGAACAGTCATTTATAGCAGCCAAGTCCCAAGGACAACTGGGGTTGGAGAGATGGTTCAGTGGGTAGGGCACTAGCCTTTGCATGCTGCACACTCAGGTTCTGCCCCTGGCATCCCATATGGCAAACCCCCAAGCACTACCAGGAGTAATTTCACCAAGGCAAACTGCCTTGGTTCCACCCCGGACCGACCCTTGGGCCCCTGCGCTTCTGGGAACGCCTCCACTCCCCACAGGTGTGTGTGTGATTCTTGCGTCTCCCCAGACTTTGTTTCTTATTCTTGCTACATGTTCAGTGGAAGATGGAATTGGTTTCAATGTTATCATCCAGATGAGCATAAGAAAATATGCTCAGAAGCTCTTAAAGTTTCATCCCAGAAGTGTCAGTTATCATTTTCCTCACATTTTATTTGTCAAACCAAGTCAGGAGACAAATCTGAATTCAACAGATCTGCAGGTATGATCCTCCTATAGAGGGAAGAACTATGTAGTTGTATTTCCTACTGGAGGCCAGGGCTCTACCACTTCCCCACCTGTCCACCCAGCCAGCCACGCCCAAGGGAGGGTACCTGAGGAGGAGGAGAACCATTGTGGGAGTTCATAGTGTCCCATTTACTTCTGCTTCTGCTCGGACTCTGGGGGCTCTAGTTTCACTTTCTCCTAGAGGTTCAGGCCCTACCACTTCCCCACATGTCTACCTGGCCAGCCATGCCCCAGGGGGCATATCAGCTTATCTTTCGGCTGGAGCTTTGATGAGCTGTGGAGTCTGGATGTTAAAAATTGAGGCCTTAATGTCGTGTCTGTGTGGGGGTTTCCTCTGGCTTCTTTGGAGGCTCTATTGGGATGAAACACCAGCGCTAAAACTCGCATCCCCTCCAGTATATACAAAAACTAAACATATGGGCCCAATAGATTTTGACCAAGGTACATACTAAAAATATGTCTATCAAGTCTACCAAAAGACATAGACTATAACTTTCCACAGCAATATCATAAAGATATAATGATAAAATTGCCTAAATACTTATTAACCTTAAAACAAGTAAACCAGGGTTATATTAATCTGTATGACTATAAAAATGAATGAACTCTACAATTGAAAATGTGATGAGTCTCATCAATGCTCTGTATTGTGAAAGAAGAGAGATGCAAGAGAATCGAAAAGAGAGATGCAAGAAATCGATGGAAGCAAAGTGCTTCTACTTTCCTCAAAAACATGAAAATATAACAGATAGTGTATGAGGTACACTACTGGCAGCAGTCTGTACTCATCAAAACACTAGCTCGCTCTTCACATGCTACCTGTCCGAATGCAAGGTGCCCTCCCAATGGAAAACCAGCAGGACAGTTCTACTGCTCAAGAAGGGAGACATTCACGACATCGGCAACTATCGCCCCATCTGCCTGTTGTCCGTCATCTACAAGCTGTTTACACGAGTCATCCTGAACAGGATTAGCAGAACACTAGATGAAGGACAACCATGCGAAGCAAGCAGGCTTCCGGAAAGGATTCAGCACAATCGACCATATCCACACAGTAACCAAGCTCATTGAGGTTTGTAGGGAGTACAAGATGCCGCTCTGTCTCACGTTCATTGATTTACAGAAAGCCTTTGATTCTGTGGAGACTGAAGCAGTCATCGAAGCCCTAGCCAAACAGGGTGTTCAAACCCAATATATCAAGATCCTTCATGAGCTGTATTATGGATTCACCACCAGGATCTCACCATTCTACAAAGAAGTGATCATTAATGTGAAAAGAGGGGTTCGACAGAGTGATACCATTTCACCAAAACTCTTCAGTGCCACCCTCGAGAACATCATGCGACAATTAGAATGGGAAGGAATGGGAGTGAAGATAGATGGTCGGCAACTACCCCACCTCCGCTTCGCTGATGACATCGTTCTAATAACACCAAACATTAGCCAAGCAGCACAAATGCTGGCTGACTTGGACCGAGAATGTGGAAAGATAGGTCTATAGCTGAATCTAAAGAAAATAATGTTAATGAAGAATGAACTAGTTCCTGAGGCCCCATTCACTCTCAATGGAACAAACATCTCTGAATGCAGCAGTTATGTGTACCTAGGTCAAGAAATCAACATGATGAATGACCTAAAACCTGAGCTGCGCAGGAGGAAGAGAGCAGCATGGAATGCCTTCAAAAGCATCGAAGAAATAGCTAAAAAGGACAAAGAACCTCCAGCTCCGGGCACATCTCTTTGACTCCACCATTCTCCCTGCATTAACATATGCCCTCAGAGACCTGGGCCCTACTAAAAGCAGGATGAGAATGCTGTTCGGGTCTCCCAGAGAGGAATCGAAAGAGCTATGCTTGGAATATCACGCCTCACTCAAGTGAGAGAAGGAATCTGGAGTTCTGACCTCTGTCGCTATTCCAGAATCAGGAGTGCTCGTTTGTCAAGGCAGCGAAAATCAGATGGGCTGGATATGTAATGCGATTTGGAGACAACCGCTGGACTAGAGCCATTACCGACTGGATCCCACGGGATGTCAAAAGATCACGTGGCCGCCCACCTACAAGATGGTCATACTTCCTTGTAAAGACACTGAAGGAACGTTTTGAGGCTCTTCATATTCCTGAATCAACCAGATGCCATTGGGCTACACTGGCACGTGATAGGGTCCAATGGAAATGTTACTGGCGCCTGCTCGAGCAAATCGATGAATAATGCGGATTCAAGTGATCAAGTGATGAGGTTTAAAAAAGGTGACTCCTTGAGGAATGGGGAAGTGAGGAGATTAATGAGAAGATAAGACTGGAGTGTGAATCAGGTCTATTTGTTGAGCAGAATTAAAGTTAATAGTTGCATTAAAATTTGTGAACATTTATGAAGGCAACACTGGGGTACTTTAAATATAGCATAAATAAAAATATATTTAATCTCAGGGTGCCTTTCCTTTTATTTTTAAGTCTATTTAAAAATTTTCACTGACTTAATTTTTTTTCCCCTTTCCCTTCTCTCTGTGTAACTGTTGCTGAGATGGCCAGGGGGTTGTCTGACTTTGGCATTCATGCCCTTTGTTGCAGTGCTCAGCAGGGGTTGTGCACTTAGTTGCAATGCTGGATCTCAAGGCCACGAAGTTCCCCAAGTGTTGGTTTTATTTCATTGCGTGCTTGTACTGCTGGGTGGGGAGTGGGGGGTTCCTCTTTTTGCTTCTGTGTACCTGTACCATCTGGGTGGAAGTGTTCTGGGGGCATTGAAGTGCTCATCTGAGGTTGCATTTCCTGTCCATGGCGCTTTAAGTGGTGCTCACCAGGGGTCATACCTCTTGTGCTATTCACACACACGTAACTGTGATACTGCCAGAAATTTCAGCACCAGGGACCACAGACAGCCGAGTCGACATGCTTCAATAGCCCAGCTGCCAGAATTGCTCTTGGGGCATGTGGCTCCACCAGGGATTCATCCTTGTGACCTTATCTGTGCAAAGCAGGTGTTATAGGTCACTAAGCAATTCCCCAACTCTTGTTTTTGCCTCTTGATCAGAATATTCATAGATTTTTACAACTCTTTTGATCTGCTCATCTATGTCCAAACATATTTTTGTCTCTTTTCTTTGTCCATTAGATGAGGCAAATGAAGGAACATAAGCAGGTTTAGGTTGGTCAAAAGTTATTTAGAAATTAACTAATGGAACCCAAAGATAAATAACCTCTACATTAAATCACATCTTTAAGCCACTGTTTGTGAATATGGGTAATTGAGAATTATTAATCTATTATATGCAGTTGAAGATATTTCCCAGTTAATATATCTAATAAGTAGACAGAAGAATTAATTTCACTTGTATTAAAATCCTAAGCCCAAGAATTTCTAACCTGATTTTTTGTAGATTATTCTTTATTTTCATTGTTCTCTCTATTTTTTTTTACTTTTCCGCCTTTCTTTACTGTAAGAAAACATTTCTGTTCGGCTTAATGGTTTTCAGATCTTTAAAAAAATTCAAATCCATCTGATATTTATCTTGATTTGGATGTCATTCAGTGTTTGCAATGAAAGAGATTTTCTATATTCCTTTCTAATATCTAGTATCTGTCATTGCCACTCGACTGAGTACGCCCCTTGGTTTTGTCTTTCTTTTTTGATGAAATGTTTCATGAGAATAATATGAGATGCATAAATAAGCATTTAAAATTAATTTCAAATAATAGGTAAAGTCTTTAGATTTAAAATCCAGGTTTATCTACTCAGATAGAAGCAATATTCTGGTATAATTTAAAATATAATTATTTTCCGTGTAACCATTAAAACAGTGATACAGGTGGCAATTAGAAAAATCCATTTGTGATCTACATATTCATGCAAAACAAAATTCCAGAATCAAACTACTACCAGATGGGTCTTCAAAGACTGACTTTGCTTTAGTGTATCTAGAGCATTCAAATATTCATGAAAACTTTGTTCATGTTTATTTCAACTGATGATAAAAGTGACGGGAATGGAAGGGAAATTTGTCATTCTTTTGGGTAGGTGACTTTAGGGAAATTTTATTGGTCATTATATTGTATATTTGACTATATGCAATTTTCCCCCATTCTCTATTTCTCTACCTTCAAACACACTAAAGTGTTTCTCTAGAATCACTGAAGAGAAAGAAATCGACCTTTGTATTCACATCCAGATAACGAACACCCATAATAAGGTTCATTCTGGTGTCATTTCTTCATGCTTCCCTCCCAGGACACCCTTACTTTGATTTAAGAATCAGTTATTCAAGGACGTGTTTGTGCCAGAGTTAGCTTAAACTTGGGCTATAAGGAATTTTAGACTCATGTTCTTGCACACAGGTGTCTCTTTTCTCTATCTTCCAAGACAATATTCCTAGTTTATTTCTCTTGAGTTTCTACGCACAGCTGTCTGTTTTCCGTTCCTCACCCTACCCTGCTTATTTTGATGTGCGGAATAACTCTGTGGTATTCGTTTATCTGTCCTTTCGTAAAGAAGCACTGGGGGCCATAGCTTTAAAACCCAAGTGACCTGCCAAGGTGCCTTACTAAGCAGTAGGCCATTTACTCCAGACAGAAATTGTACTGATTCTTTGGAGGCACAAGTGATTTCAGTCAGTTCTATTTTTCCACCCTTTCAGTTGCAAATATACAAACATAAAATGTCACAGAAAATCGTTGCCATTCCCGTCTCCACGATTATTGATATCATTAGTCAGACACTCTGCCATTGCTTAACGAGACAGTCTTCCTTCGACATTTACATTACAAGTTGCCCACATACAGCCTTCCTGAATTGAGTTGTGACTGACAACCGTTAGAAGGTGGTGTGTCTTCCACCAATTCTCAGTGCCAAGAAAGAGAACTGGAGAAATGAATGGATCGTAAATGTTCTCGGGAATAAAACATGATCAATGGTAGGCCAAATTTAAAATCACTGAATGAGATTTTTTATTTTATGTAACTTAACCATATATAAAAAATTATATAAAGTATTTATATCTAGTTTCCAAATGGTATTTGAATTGGCAACCTGAAACCTGAGTAGGGTAAAGTTTAGACTTTTACAGATATGTCAGATGTGTATTGTTTGAGTGCATGTTTATGTGTATGTGTTCAGATAAAAACCCTAAATCTACGAACATGCTGCTACCAACTATAATTTACTAGGCTCCCTTTCTCATCCTGCAAAAGAAGAACTTTCATAAACAAACATGAAGTAATTTGTTTTGTCAACTTCTTTTATGATTATGTTCATTTAATTCTGCAATTTTGGTGCAAAATATCATGGTTGGTGCTGGTTTTAATAATTATTCCTAAGTATATCCTTAATTAATTCTAATCCTTAACATGTTAAACATTCTAAAAAAGAATTCTAAAAAGAGTTCAAAAAGAGATGTTCAAAGAAAGAAAACTAAACAAATTTACAGGTTTTTATCAACTACCTTAATCATTTAAAATACTTTTTATTTGAATACTTGTGTGCAAGCACACAAATAAAAGTTAAAGGAATATAAGAAGATGCTGAGTGAGAACTAAGTTTTCTTTCCATTTCTATTATTAGATTCTCGGTACTGTTCCTCAGAGGGACGATTGTTTTACTTTTGCTTCCTTGAACTTTCTAAACAAATACAGGCACCTCCCTTTCCCCATCAGCCTATCTATCCATTATCTTATAAAATATTACAAAGTAATACTTAAAAATTTAGGCCCCATGATTTCCAATCCTTTAATGATAGTAGGCTTTCATATATTCAATATTCCATCTCCACATCCTCCACATCCTCCCTTACCATCACCCCTCCTTCTGTCCCCATCCTTCTCATCTTCACCATAGTAAGCCCTTAGTTCTCATGCTTGTGGTTTTTGGCTCCTCTTATGGTTCTTTATATATCACCTATGAGGAGCTCACTCTGTATTCTTCCTCTTTCTGACCTATTTCACCCAGCACATCCATTTTTGGAGCAACACATTACATTATTTTGTCTTCTCTGACAGCCTTGTTGTTTTCCATGGTGTATTTATGCCACATTTCCTTTAACATTATCATTGTTGGACACTTGGATTATTTCCATATTTTGGCTACTGTGAATAGTGCAGCAATCAACACAGAAATGCAGATGTCTTCTCTGAATAGTTTTGGGCCCTTGGAGTAAGTGGCAAGAGGTGGGCTTTGTGGCTCATATGGAGAACGCGCCTTATTGTGTTCCAAACACATTCCCACCAGCAGAAGACATGTGTTCCTTTCTCCCACGTCCGCACTGTCGAAAAATGCTTTTGCTAAGCTGGGCCACAGCTGTGTTTCCAGACAATATACCAGGGAGCAAGAACAAATCCCCTTCACCCCAAGGGTACTAGTCGCCGGAGGACAGATAAAGACTTGTGAATTTGGCTAAGTTCCAAAAGGACTTTACTCAGACAAGTTCTGGTATTACACTCCAAGGACAGGATTCCTAGCTGAACCCAGAGCTCATGTTTAGGTCAGGATCCTAGATCAAGACGGCAGCTGGACCTGTACCATGTGCTTGGTGGAAATCAGAACCAAAAAGCAGGCAGGTAGGGAGAGGCAGAAAAGAAGAAAGCTTCTTATATATCTCTTTAGCCCCTAACCTGACCCAGAAGAATGGGTCTCATTCAGGGCCAATTCTATCACATTCAGGTTAAGTCCCCAAGTGAGTTTACCTGGCCCAGTTCATTCAAATGCTAATTCACTCTAGCCAAGATCTGCCTCATAAGCCTTCTTGCAGGCACTTTGCAGAGATGGAGGAAGGGCATCTGAGATGAAATGTATCTGAGGACTAATACAAATGGCATATATCTATACCATGAATATTCTACAGCCAGATATATAGTTTTCCAAACTTCCACAAGATCATTATCTTTACTTCAGGGTTGTTCTGAGTACTAGCCTTTAGAATTGTTGAGAGCCACTCTCTGTTGCCAGGAGGCAAAGAGCATTTTCCTCTGAACTAGTTATTTTATTTAAAGGTGGATCCAAACACAGCCAGGAGAACTCTGGTAGAGTTTTCCAGTCTCAAGGGGGTATCTGTGGGAGTATGAGAGAAGATACTTTGAATAGCTAACATAGACTACATGGTAAGATACTCTGCCACATAGAGAGTCACAGATCCAAATGGTCTTCCTGCCCCTTATTTAAAATGTGACCTGAAGGAAATAGCTCCAAGCAAGATGCAAAGGTTCGGGGCATGTACTCCAACACACACTGTTTGCATTTCTGATGTCTTCCAGCCCACTGCTGATAGGTCTGCAGAGAATTTTTTTCATAAATCTATTGGCCATCTGTATGATATCTTTGAGGAAGTTTTGGTTTATCTCTCCATTTTATAGTGTTAACTTCCTTTATTTTGTTAATTTTACCAGTGCTTTATGTATCTTGGTTATTAAACTCTTGTAGGCAAATGTTTACTCCAAGTT